>JAZHYW010017850.1:0-54276 GCA_037355805.1 Ixodes ricinus
ATAGATGCTTATATACCTTTCTCACCAATCGTGCATCCTCATTTGTGTCTAGCCTTTGTTCAAATTTCAACTTACTCATCGCCTCTCTAGTCTCAAAAAGTGCCCTTCCCATGTCTTCATGTGCTCCTGCATTTGATGTATTCCCATGCGCTCCCAGTGCCAATCTGCCCACACTCCTCTGCCGGGACTCTAGGCTCGACTGGACCTCAGATTTCATGTATAATACGAAATGTTGAAAAGACAACCCTGAAACCTGACTCCTTTCCATTAACGAAAAAAGAGTCATAGTACAGGCTAGCTGGTGGAAGTCAACCATTTCGTCGTTTACCCTGAGACTGGGGTTTTTTAGAAGAGCAAAAGTAACAGAAAAACAGACAGGTCTCAAACTCAGCTACTAGTTTATTTCAACAACCTCCTCTTATATAGTCCGTTCTCGTCGTCACCAACCAATCACAAACGAACTTGTCCTCTGCACCGAGACTTTACAAGTTCCACTCTATCACAAAAGAAGCGGACACTTCCAACGTTTCCAAGTGAAATGTTCTATCAGACGATATGGCACACAAAGACTTCAATCAACGCCTTTGTGTCCTCACAATACACAGGACAACAGCCCACACCCACATCCCACTCAACACAGGTCACCTCCAAAATAACCCCCACAAACAATACACACCAGACGGACACTTCCAACGTTTCCAAGTGAAATGTTCTAGCAGACGATATGGCACACAAAGACTTCAAACAACGCCTTTGTGTCTTCATAATACACAGGACAACAGCCCACACCCACATCCCACTCAAAACAGGTCACCTCCAAAATAACCCCCACAAACAATACAAACACAAAAAAAAACTCTTAAAACTGTAAAAATTGCCTGCAGCGGTTCCCTATTTGCATGGAAGGTTGACTAATGCAATTTCCCAACGATCTAATCCTAATTGTTTCTCTTACCACCCTTTTAACATCGTTGCTCTCCTTAACAACTACATCCGTTCCAGACCAATCCGTTGTGCAGTTTCTACACTCCTCCAGATGCTTAGCCAACTCCGAATTTGCTGCATTATTTTTTACATTCCTTTTATGCTCTGTTAAACGTTCGTTCAAACACCGAGAGGTTTGGCCCACATACTTAAAACCACACGCCAAAGGAATCTCATACACCACGCCTACGCTACACGGCACCGACTTTTCCCTATGCGCCTTCTGACAGCCCCTCTGAACCGTTTCAAAAGGTGTCAATCTATCTAACCTAAAATCCGTGCTGAACACGACATCCACGCCATATTTTTTCGCACATGCTCTAAGATTGTGGGACACCTCGTGACAATACGGAACCACAGCGTACCTATTCCTGATTTCTTGCGTCGCCCTCTTTTTCTCCCTGCACTGTAGGGCAATCTGCCTTTTGATGTACACTTCCCCATATCCTGCCATTACCAGTCTGTCCCACTGGTTTTTTAGTGCCTCCGGTCCGAAATGCATGCATGATCTCACCAAAGCATTACTAATCAACGATCTGACTACCCCGGCTTTTACATTTTTCGAGTGACAGCTACTCTTTGACAAAACCGGTTTTGGGTTTACCTTCCCATACTCCCAACAAAGACCTCGTTCCAAATGTAAACGCAGGTCGAGAAACTGCAGGACCTCGCCCCTTGGCCTCTCTACCGTGAATCTCAACTCTGGCGCCGCTGACCTTATTACTTGTTCTAAAACTTGGTCCAACCCTTCCTGAACAGAGCAAACTAAAATATCATCCACAAATCTTTTCACAAAACACTTCGGAGACAACTCTTCTATCCTGTCATACACTTGCTGGTCCACCGTGTTTAAGTAAATTTCCGCTAACAAAGGCGCTACAGACGAACCTATACAGACTCCCTCTTTTTGCACAAATTTGCGACCTTCGTATTCCAATACCGTTGACTTTAAATAAAGGTCTAGCACCGAAAGAAAACTATCCACCGCTAATCCTGTTCCTGATTGAAACTTAATAAGGTTCCCTTCCAAGGCTATCCTCACTCTATTCATTAGTCTGCTTTTCTCTAAAGAGTAATAAAGGTCCTTGATGTCCATGGATAATATCGCGCACTTCCTTCCGTGAAACTTTTCCATTACCTCAATCAACTCACTAGAGTTCTTTAAGGCAATTGACTTTTCCAAGTTAGCTAACTTCAAACCCCGCTGTAAGAAGCATGAAACCACCTTCTGCCACGTCCCATTTTCATTAACAACGGTACGTAGGGGCATTTCAATCATATGATCCTTCAAAAAGAATTTTAGGTTGAGCGTTGAACGCAACCTCTCGGTGTTTGAACGAACGTTTAACAGAGCATAAAAGGAATGTAAAAAATAATGCAGCAAATTCGGAGTTGGCTAAGCATCTGGAGGAGTGTAGAAACTGCACAACGGATTGGTCTGGAACGGATGTAGTTGTTAAGGAGAGCAACGATGTTAAAAGGGTGGTAAGAGAAACAATTAGGATTAGATCGTTGGGAAATTGCATTAGTCAACCTTCCATGCAAATAGGGAACCGCTGCAGGCAATTTTTACAGTTTTAAGAGTTTTTTTTTGTGTGTTTGTATTGTTTGTAGGGGTTATTTTGGAGGTGACCTGTTTTGAGTGGGATGTGGGTGTGGACTGTTGTCCTGTGTATTATGAAGACACAAAGGCGTTGTTTGAAGTCTTTGTGTGCCATATCTTCTGCTAGAACATTTCACTTGGAAACGTTGGAAGTGTCCGTCTGGTGTGTATTGTTTGTGGGGGTTATTTTGGAGGTGACCTGTGTTGAGTGGGATGTGGGTGTGGGCTGTTGTCCTGTGTATTGTGAGGACACAAAGGCGTTGATTGAAGTCTTTGTGTGCCATATCGTCTGATAGAACATTTCACTTGGAAACGTTGGAAGTGTCCGCTTCTTTTGTGATAGAGTGGAACTTGTAAAGTCTCGGTGCAGAGGACAAGTTCATTTGTGATTGGTTGGTGACGACGAGAACGGACTATATAAGAGGAGGTTGTTGAAATAAACTAGTAGCTGAGTTTGAGACCTGTCTGTTTTTCTGTTACTTTTGCTCTTCTAAAAAAACCCCAGTCTCAGGGTAAACGACGAAATGGTTTCCTTTCCATACTCGTCTAACAACGTCATATCTGTTGTAATTCCGTAGCCTATGATCTATAATTGCTGCATTATATTCCTTTCTTTAGAATAATTTATTTCTGTTCTTCTAAGTATTGTTTTCATCATTCAGCAATACTCCTACGTATTTATACATCCCTAATTGTTCTCTTAAAATGTCTTGAATTTTCAGTTGGACCTTGTGGGAAGCCGAGGAGAACGACGGCGCGCGAGGGGGCAGGAGCGGTGGCCGGCGGCCCGGTGCGCGTGACAGTGGGCACGTGAAGTTCGGACAACGACCGGGCAAGAACCGAACAACGACTGCGGCAGCCAGGCCCACCACCAGACGCCGAAACAGTAAAGTGTTTTGAAACTATCCTTGCTCGTGTGACTTCTTGGGAGGGCGGACCAGGCAGGGACCAATTGGGCAGTAGTTTAGTGGAGTGACCCACAAGCTTATATACCTTCTCATTCATATGAGCCATTATTCCCGACTTGTCGCTAAAGATTTGTAGACTAAGAGCGTCTCCTTCCTCTCCACAGATCTTAATCAGCTCCCGTAACCTATCGCAGCTATCTGCTAACAGTAAAATGTCGTCTGCGTAGGATATTCCTAATATAACTTGGTTTACTTTTACTCCAGACTCCATATATGATAGATCAAAACCTAAATTGCACTATTCTAATATCTTTTCCATTCTATTCAGGTATATCGTAAAAAGTAAAGATAGTAGAATACAAACCTGCCAGATCTCTCTTTTTTATTTCTGCTTCCCATTTCTGCTTTGTGTTCTCTTATCTTGCCTTATTGCTGTTTGTGTTCTGTGCAATCTATTTCGGTTCAAGTTCACTAGATAAAAAGCCACGCGTGACCTTGTCGTGTGAGTGGCTCTCGCTTGCTGTTATGCTGACAAATCGCCGCCCGCTTTTCTGCCGTCTCGGCGCTTGCTATTTATTTCGTTTGGCATAAGTTAGTGCCATTAAACTTTCAATTTGAAACGAGATTTTCGCCGCTCCTGGTCTTGACACCGTGGCACTATATCGTACACGTTAACCAAAACACTAAATTTAGACTATATATGCGCATGATTTCACTGTTTTGTATGCTCCTGATAATTTCGAGGAACTGGTGTCAGAAGTTAATTTAGTTTTGGATCATATATCATTGTGAACTATCGTGAAAGCGTTTAAAATAAAGACAAGCAAAACTAAGGCATAATATTTAGTCCTCAACATAACACTGTCCCTTCCTCAACTAATATTACTTTAAATTACCATTAATATTGAATTGGTCCCAAATTGGAGGACACTTTTAGTTGTGCTTTCTGATAGTATGTCCTGGGAATATCATGTCACATATTTATATAAATATTTGTCAAAATAGGTAGGCATGATGTATCGGCTTCAATATATACTTCCAAAATCGGTTAAAATAATGATATACAAATCGTTATTTTATTCCCATTTAAACTTTTTTTTTGGTTTGGGGTACTACAACGACAAATAATTTATAGAATATGCACGTCATTAAAAGAAAGAACGATACTTATAGTTGAAAATGCACCCTATCGTTCACACACAGAAAACATTTTCAAAATTGACAATATCTATTACTTATAACCTATAGAAATATAGGCCATCAACATGACTTAAAATAGAACTTCGGTATGACACTTCGTTGATGAAATTGTCCAGCCGCAAACGCACGTCGTAACATGGAATTTGAAATCCTGAATACTGGAATGTACCGACATGTCGATTAAGCACAGTTAACGAAATGTTAACATACCGAACCCGAGGACTTCTAATTTTGATGTATTTCCTGTGTGTTTTTATTGGCAAATCAGCTTTCCAGGAATTACGTTCTATAATGTATAACTTACCTGTACAGATTTGATTGTTTGATCTTGTATTACCTATATTAACCGTGCATTGATGCGAAACAACTACTAAAAACATTGCCCTTGCTTCTGCCTGCGCTATATAATCCTCGGTGTAATATTATGATTATTTTTGTTCCTAACTTCTGCGGAATATACTGGGTTCAGTGCTGTAAAACTGTGTAGCGTGTCTTTTTTGTTGACCCAATAATTACATGTAAGGGGAAATAAAGAATTGTTTTATTAAAGTCGTGCGGTGAGCGTGGTTTGTTGCAAAATGGTCCTAGTTTGTTAATCTGGCAAGTTATTAAAAGAGCCAGAAACTTAAGGCAGGAAAAAGAAAATCAACAAGCTTAAACTGAAATGAGCTGACAAATGAGTTTAATAAAAAAACTAGCATAATAAAGGTCACGTGAAATAGCCTCTTCATCGTTTTTTTCGGTGCAAACTCCAATCGGTATATGCGTACTTTTTTCTTCACATGACCCCGACCATTTTGGTTGCACAATATTTGCCTTTTCTCCTCGGCTCAAACGCTTCGTGTATTTCGTTCAACACCTTTTAAATTGTACCTTGCCGCAGTCGTGATATTGCGAAAAGTTGGGAAACATTGAGAACTGCTTCAATAAAACGCAAGAGGAACAGCTGAATTACAAGTCCGGACAATATACGCGAGAACGCAAGGCGTTTCGGCTCCGTAAATGACTCCCATGGCGGACCCGACGAATCTGCTCCTATCATTTTATTTTATCCGAATAACTCGTTGGCTGAGGGCCGCGATCTGAGGCCAGAAGCTTTCGACTGGCGTGGGTCTAAAACACAAGAGGAACTTTAAAACGCTGGGCAACTTTATTTAAATTATCAGAGCCACAGTATTTGTGAGGAGTAATGGCTTGTCTCATTTAGAATTTGCATGAACTGGTTTTTTGACCGATCACCAGTTTCAGATAAAGACTTGCCTTATCAATCGACGTTCATTGCTGAAATTCTCTATTTTATAAGCGCACCGTTTGTTGCTCTCAGATTGCCTTCGTAATCGCGCAGCTATTTGGCGGTTTGTCCGTTCCGTCAAAAGACTCTATGTGTACTCATCATGGATTACAGCTGTATTACTCCTGATTAGGAAGCGCTATGTATACGGAACAGTCAGAACATTTTATTCGTAATGTACCGACTGACAAAGCCCTACCTAAAATGTATTTTTTTTATTTCTTAACTTAAAACAAAATTGCTTTTTTTAATGAGAAAAAGTACAAGTTTGTTTGCGGCAGAGGCTCTAATATTAATATGTTTGTAGATACCACTGATAAAAGAACTTTTGATTTGATATTTTGTAGAAATTGTTGTACAAATGTAATCACTGAACCTACGCGTGTCGAATATTATTCACAGTGATCGATTAGTTTATCTCAAATTGCCCGACAGTGTGTATAAAAGCTGGGGTCATTGAATATTACTTAAATAATCACCTCCCAGTATTTATCGCCGCAAAAAGTATTGAAAACGTAATTAAAAAAGGCCAGCAAAGAATGTTAAAAAAATCCCGATCTACTTGATTTTTTAATCGCCGTTTCAAACGTAAACTGGAATAGGACAGTCCAGGAAGATACTGCCGACGGGGCTTACAACGCATTTATGGAGCTCTTTCTTGAACGATATATTACATAGTTTCCTTTTGAGCTTTGTGAAAACAAATAAAACGCACAAGTAAACTTGCTCTGCAAAATTCGAACCAAAATGTTTTGTACGGGCGGTTTGCTAAATCTAGATACCATAAATATTTCCAGCAGTTTAAATTGTACCGAACTAGTTCAAGCACAGAATTTAGGTGTGCCAGAGAACGTTATTAATATGGCGTTTTCAAGGCCGCACAAGGGTGCATACGGACGTCGTCTTCAAAAAGCTAAACTCTATCTTAAATTTGAGCCTCCGTCCAAATCTATTGAAAATAGTTTAAATGACGGCACTGAAATTACTGACTGTTCTTTACAAATCGACTTTAACGAAAGTTAAGTCAATGTGGCTGGTTATGTTCACAATATAAATTCTTCAGTCCTTAGTGATAAAATAAACAAGGATTCACTATTTTTGGATCCAGTGGTCGAACCAGAAGTAAGTTCCGTTATCCTTTAGCTAAAGAATAGCGCAAGCTGCGAAGCGGACGGTATAGAGATAACACCGGTAAAGCCTGTTGTTTTCTGGATAGCACCGGCGATATCCCATATCTTTAATATTTCTTTACCCACATGCGTATTTTCGAAACGAATGCAGATAGCTAATGTTTTAATATGCCATAAAAAGTGTACACAAAATGGGAGATTACTAACCTCTTTCAACACTTAGAGTTTTTTTAAGACTCAAAAATTACTTTATAGACGGTTGACTAAATTTTCAAACAAGCATAACATGAGTAATTCTTCACAGTTTGGGTTCGTAATACACAAGTCTACCAAGGCTGCCTTATTATCCATAAAAACGTTTATTCTTCAACGTTTTCAAGAAAAAGGAAAACTAGTTATTGGAATGTTTATTGACTTCTCAGAGGCATTTGATTGCCTCAATCACAAAATCATTTCAGCGAAATTAGATACTTACAGTTTTCGAGGCCATGTTTTGCGGCTGATAAAATTGTATCTGGAGCATCGATTACAATACGTCTCAATTGATGGAAACTCCTCTCTTACCAAAACCATCTTCTCCGGTGTACCGCAGTGCAGTTTATTGGGTCCTTTTTTCTTCAATATATACGTAAATTATATTATCAATTTGAATTCAGAAGCAAAATTCGTTAATTGTGCCGACGACAAAAGTATATTTTTCTCTGCAAAAAATACGGATTTGTTATTTGACAAAGCAAACCTGACGTTTTCTGGGTTTGAGATGTGGAGTAGATTTAATTATCTTCAAATAAACATTGAGAAATGAAAAGCCGCGCTATTTCGTCCCAGAAGTGAAGTAGTCACCTTTAAGCACCTGAGCATAAATTCAACAAAGACTGATATTGTAAACTATTTTTAAAATTCTAGGCGTGCTTGTTTTCTGATAATATGTCATTAGATAATCACATAGACTACATTATAAAAAAGGTTGTCACAAGTTGTTGGCATGTTATACCGTCATCGTTAAACTTTACCGAAAAACGTATTCCCACCTAAATCATTGCGCATCTAGATTGGAGTACTGCCACTTTGCCGAATTTTGAAAGGGCACATCTGTTGTGAAAGAAAGCAGTAAGGGCCATAGGTAATATTCCACTTCAGTCTCATACAGCCGACCTATTTACAAAATTCCGCATCATCAGCTTTCACAATTTGTATCACCACAAACGTAGTACAAGTCTAAAAATAGAGGCCACTAATACACACTTTCTGAAAACTCTCGGACGCCTTTCAAAAAATATTAATGTATATCCAACCCGTAGCTTCAGGTGTTGGGAGATGGCTATGCAAAGAACAAACTATGGCACACAAACGCTGAAATATATTATTCCCAATTTCATAAATTTTTGCGAATCTAAATACTTAGATTTGAATAAAATGTTAATAAAATTTACTCGATGATTGTTGTTTTAAGGATGCTTATGATTATTAGTTGCATTTAGTTTCGTTGTTTGCGATATCTGCTGAACTTGTTATGGTGACTTTTGAATATTGCTTTTTTATATTTTTATTTCCTGCTGTGCGCCTGTCGCTGTACACTGTGCGCGGTCGAAGACAGGTCAACCTTCTATGCAGCTTTTTCCTTGGTCGCCGCCATCAATTTGTGATGAAAATATAAAGAAATATATTATTATTATCAATAAACGTTCTGTGCCGAATTTCTATCTTTTAAGCGCACCATTTGTCGCGCGAATTTGGCTTGTACAATGTTCGCAAAACGAGTTAAGGGAAGCCTCCAGACAAGTGCTGGCAAAACGTATTTGAACTATATTGGAATTGTTACAAATCTAGAAGAGTGCGAATGTTAAATTGTGGGTCGTATGGCCACCATATATGGTCACTTATCAAAATGCGTCTAAGATTCAAGAACTGTAATTTCTTCCTGAACGTTTCGTGATTATTACGCCAACAGAGAATGAGAAAACAACCTGAGAGAACGTATGTCTAAAATAATCTCTGAAGAAGGGGAACAAGACGTATAAAGGAAAAACACAAATCTCCAAACACAGCTGGTGCGCGACCGAAAAATTCTGCCTGGTTCGGGTATCGATCCCGGAACCTCTCCATTACCAGTGGAGCGCTCTACCAACTGAGCTAACCAAGGGTTAGTCGTCAGTAGAGTAGACAGGTTTTATCAGCTGCCACCAGTCTAACACCAACACGGGTGAAAGGCTTCCAGTTTAAGTTATGATTATAATGCAATTAAATGCGAAGGTGCAAGCGAGCTGGACAAGACTGACTAAAATAATTCCCAAGGAAGGGGAAAGAGAGGACAAAGGACAAACACAAATCTCCAAACACAGTTAGGTGACTGGTGCGCGACCGAAAAACTCCGTCCTGTCCGGGTATTGAACCCTGGACCTCTCCATTACCAGTGGAGCGCTCTACCAACTGATCTAACCAGGGGTTAGTCGTCCGTAGAGCAGACAGGTTTTATCAGCTGCCACCAGTCTTACACCAGCAAGGTTGAAAGGCTTGCAGTTTAAGTTATGAATATAATGCAATTAAATGCAAAAGTGCAAGCGGTCCCCTAGCTGGGATTGGAGATTTGTGTTTGTCCTTTGTCCCTCTCGTTCCCCTTCTCCAGGGATTATTTTAGTCATTCTTGTCCAGCTCGCTTGCACATTTGCATTTTTTTTGCATTATAATCATAACTTAAACAGCAAGCCTTTCACCCTTGTTGGTGTTAGACTGGTGGCAGCTGATAAAACCTGCCTGCTCTTCTGACGACTAACTCCTAATTAGCTCAGCTGGTAACGCGCTCCGCTGGTAATGGAGAGGCGCCGGGTTCGATACCCGGACCAGGCGGATTTTTTGGTCGCGCACCAGTCACTTAGCTGTCTTTGGAGAGTTGTGCTTGTCCTTTGTCCCTCTTGTTCCCCTTCTCCAGGGATTATTTTAGTCATTCTTGTCCAGCTCGCTTGCACCTTTGCCATAGAGTAATATACACAAGGTAAAGAGCGGACACTGCCATAGGCCCCAGCGGCCCAGATAGACGAGTGACAGCTAGCGCTCCTAGCGGGCGGCATTAAACATAATCTAGTTCCTGTTCCGGTCAAGTTAGTTTCGGTTTCGGTTTGGGCGTTTCTGCTCCGGTTCACCGGTACCCTTCTCCTTCTTTTTCTCCCCATCTGTCTTTCTTCTGTCGCTCCTCGCTAGGCTCTCGGGAGCTCTTTGGCTCCCGGAGCCGCTGTTTCTTTTTTTTTTTTTATGTTGACGCAGTTTTATTTTATTTTTACGATAGAATTCGTGCAAAATATGTAAAACAAAATTTCTACTTCCCAAAACGGATGCGGATATCTTGTTTTGTTCTTTTTCTACTGTGAAACATTGAAGTTAGACAATCTCCACATTGAGTCCTGACTGGTGGAGCATTTTGGGGTCAACAACAGTAAGTGGTTCGAAAATATTTTATTGGACCATATTCGTATATACATTTGCTTCAGACGCTCTGTATGTTGCATAAGAAACAGATACTAATACTCACAAAAATAATTGAATATGAAGAAGTTCGGCATATCGTTCACTTCGTAATAGATTTTTAGCGAACCAAGTTAACAAAAATTTTCCACAGAGAACATGCTGAATGATTCATTCGCTTTCACGCCGACTCGGGCACGGGAAGTAAGACCAGAAATAAATAAGACATAGCTATCATTACCAGTCATAAGAGTATAATAAGAGTGCAAAGCACACAGCGAAGAGTACGAATTCCCAATTTCCGGCTATTATAAAACATACGAATTGGCATAGCCTGAAACACACTGCGTGCGAGCCAATACCAAACACTGAGAACTCTATGTGGAATCTGACAAGATTCAACGTCCCTAAACAGTCCTCGAAATACATTTGATCAGAAAGAAAGTATGGCTTAAAAAAAGCAGATAAAAAAGTGGATACAAGTGGATACATTTTTTATCTATAGCATCTATACACTATTGTCTATAGAAATTCTGTAGAAATTGGATAAATACTTTTGCAAAAAGGCCGTGATACACATTTGCTGAAAATAAGGGAAACAAATGTTTCGAGTGCAAGCTGCACCACTCAATTAATAAGCACTTTCTGTTTCTGATTTGGCAACCACCTCCGTTAATACACTATTAACAGTTAGACTTGTCTATAGTCCGTTGCAACCTAAGGACGAAGGGCGAGGGTAGACGGGCCGGGGAGGAGAAGCAGACGGAACGCTAAGGAGAGAAGGAGGTTCCCCCTCTCTTCTCCAGCGTTCCGTCAGCTTCCTCCTCCCCGGCCCGTCTTACCTCGCCCTTCGTCCTTAAGTTGCAACGGACTATAGTTGCTTTACAGGAACTGAAGAGTGCAACCAAACTTTGTCCAAGTTCCGGTTAAGAAATCGAACTTGCTAACACAAGCGTATTCTGCAAAACATTTATAAAAACCATTTGTGGCACTCTGAGCAATGCTAAAACTACCCAGACCTGAAAGTGTGTGATACAAGACAGCACACACTCCTCAAACATGCGCCACACTCTCTATTACGGCAAGAAAGCGATTTTCTAGTTGCTGAATGAAATGAAAGGCAGCCTGGGATGGTATATGAGATTCCCGAAGTTTTCTAGGCACGGGATATGCTTTAAGCACAATAAAGTACTGGTGGGGCCTGGTTAAGCTGCCAGACTCTTCCCTCAGCGGCTGAGAACAGCCACAGCTGGGGGTTGTCAGTTCAAGGAAATGCTTGATCAAATAGCCCCTAACGTAACAAGTGGACTAGTCGTCAAATATGTTCAACCTGATGTCTGATGTCAGCTCAGAAATATCCTCTAGTGGCGGAAAGTTATCAATTAGAAGACATTCCACATTGCCTGCAATTGAACTTTCATGATGCAAAAATATTGGCAACTCCTTGAGGAGGTCAGCCTTGTCATCCTCTACGTTTCCATTGTTCGACAGTTTGAACAGTTTCTTTATCTCTGTGTGTTTTAGTCCTGAGGTGAACTGATACTCTTTTGAGTTTGTATTGCAGCCCAGCATTTGTCATATAGCTCCAAAAATGTTCTCAAGTGGGTCTTGCTGCGGGCGTCATGCAAATAAGAACTTAAAGTCATGGCTGTCTGAAAGCTCCTCCCAGAGCATGAGGACACTTTTTATAGTAACTTGCCACCCTATGATGGTTTGTGGCTGCATCCTACTTTGGAACTTCCACGCTGAAATCCATCCGAGTTGCACGTGAGGCAAATCGAGTACCTCAGATTCTCCTTTCAGAATGGCATGACGCAACTTCTGCCCTGTCTTCTTGAATTGTGAGCTATTTAGAAAGCTGTCCATTCTATCACAGAAATAGGCTGTAGCCATGGCTGCCTCAGGACGCTCCTTGGCACAAACAAGGAATAGAATTGCAAGACAGACTGCAGGCACTCATTACCTGTACGGCAGGTTTTACTTTCATGTTACTGAAAGGGTTTTGAAAAATGTGTCTCTCAGTAAGTTTCGGATCCAATCGCAACCTAATCTCATGGGTATAACGATAAAGTTTAACAATATGGGACCACTCAATGACCTGATTTCCAATGCAAAATTTGTGCGCTTGGAGATTGTTCCTGGTTGTTTTGATGAATTGCGGAACATCAAAGATAAAGTAAACATATTCGTTGTCAATTTCAAAACACTGCTTACCGACAGACACACCAAGTTGGTTGGCCAAGCTTACGTTTGAAGCCCCCTGATCACAGACCAAAGCCTTTACTGTGAAGCCAACAGTCTTAAGCTCTTGCAATGAGAGAAATGAGGAGACTGCGGATAACAGAAAACGGTGTTGAAGTGTGCACAACAGTGTATGCAAGTGGCTGAACCCACCTCCTGAAAATTCCAGAGAGCACAACAACCAAGGCTCTATCTGCAACAGCGTTCAGCTAGTTCACCACCGTCATCTGTAAATCCATGGACAATGTCGATCGCAGGGTCATAAGTCAAGTCCTTTTTCAAAGAAATCTCATCGAAAATCGAGGTGCACACACGATTGCAGCCCGACAGCTCGACGGAAACAACAGCGCGAGAAGCTCAAGCCGCTCGGCTCCACAAACTCACGCCGAGCATGCGAGCACGCGGGAAGTCATGCGTCACCTTGTTAGATGCATAGCCGACCGAACACGCTGCAGCAGAAAGCACAAACGGACGCCACGGCACGGACGAACGACGCACGGACGAGCAGAGGCCATGCAGAAGGATGCCGAGGCGACGGCGTGCAGGCAAGCACGCCAGCACGCCCACGACAGGCCATGGCAGGCGCCATTCATCACGTGGTTTTTGTGACGTATAAGATTAAAACTATTTAGTCGTTTAAAGTACTTTAAATAAGTCTAAAGCATAACGATTTCAAAAATTTTATACTTCTCATAGAAAGAGTTCTAACTGATTTTAACCAAATTAGAGAAAAGCGCCACGTAGCGGAGGGCATTAAACGCACTATCTGGGCCGCGAATCGGCTTCAGTGTCCTCTCTTTACGTTTACTATATTACTCTACCTTTGCATTTAATCGCATTATAATCAGAACGTATGTGTTGATATAATATGTGTAACATTTGGCCACTGAGGTTTTGATTCATAAATTATCTGAATACCTAATATGTGTAAAAAATTTGCCATCACTTTTCAGCCACTTAGAAATAGCGTTCTCGCAGCTGCTTCAGGATATATTGCAGAGGACAGGCTCAACACGGAATACAATCCATATACTTTTTTAATACATATTCATTTCAATCGAAACAAACAGGTGTTTTAAATTAGAAATCTTAGTATGCCCAGTCTTGAAACTGTTCTTATTTTCGTTCTAACTTCCAATGTCCCACTTTTAGTAAACAGTGGAGTTACTTTATGTTATTTTAGTTATATCAGATATACCATAGGAGGGTTGTATGAGAGTTGGTGGGGGGAAGAACAGTTTTTAGTGAGTTTTCATTTAACAGCCCAGCGAAGAATATTTATGCCATCAACAACATTTTGTGTCATTCTATGTAGATTTTTACTGTTTTTTTGCTGACCGTAATTATTTCTAGCTGCTATATTCCAGTTTGAAACTTCGGGACACGATAAAATGCCTCTCCTAAATCAGACAGTGACCGAAAAAATCCCACGATTTTTCAGGACGACTGTCTTAATTGAAGTGCATCAAGCATAAGCTAAATACGATAGAAAATAAAAATTACCGCTCTAGAGCGTTCGCGTTATAAACAACTTTTACGTACAAGTGGAGCGCTCCACTTGTAATAGAGAGGTCCCGGGTTCGATACCCGGACCAAGCGGATTATTTCGGTCGCGCACCAGTCACCTAGCCGTGTTTGGAGATTTGTGTTTGTCCTTTGTCCCTCTTGTTCCCCTTCTCCAGGGATTATTTTCATCATTCTTGTCCAGCTCGCTTGCACGTTTGCATTTAACGGCATTATAATCATAACCTTAAATTGCAAGCTTCACCCTTGTTGGTGTTAGACTGGTGGCAGCTGATAAAACCCGTTTGCTCTACTGACGTCTAACCCCTTGATAGCTCATTTGGTGAGAGCTCCACCTCTAATGGAGAGGTCCCGGGTTCGATACACGGACCAGGCGGATTTTTTTGGTCGCGCACCAGTCACCTAGGTGTCTTTGGAGATTTGTGTTTGTCCCTCGTCCCCCTTGCTCCCCTTCTCCAGGGAATATTTTAATCATAATTTTATATTGAATACACCTGCAATCAAGAATATTAATAATTTATAATTACTGGAAAGAAGTTTAGGAGTAACAATTATCAAATATACTTAAAAATTTAAGTTCCTTAATTTGGTGGATAGCATGCCATGTTATTTTGCTTTTTTCTCCCTGCCGTCCGTATTGATGTCGCGTGGCCATTAACACGCTGTACAGAAATACATCAATTCAGTACATATAACAATCGTAGACCTCTCAAGGCTTGGGCATATTAAAGGTAATTTATGGTTTACGCTATAATTTTAGCGCGCAGACAGAACCAGATAAAACCTATGGCATCTTGTGTGCTATTCGTTAAAAAAATCCCGGTTTTAAACGATTTCTGGAGTGGGCAACAATCTATCGAGTGGCACAAGGATCTTGTAATATACTGTGTTATTATTTTAATATATAACTTATTTTAACGGGGCTTATATTCTCCGTGTCTATACTTTCACCTCGGATGTTCTACACAAATGGGCACCTATTAATTATCTGCCTATCAGACTTAAACGTCAAGTAGAACCTTGCTATCTCAAACTCTGCACTTTTAGTTTAAAGACCTTCGCAGATTCATTAAAATATTTTTCTATCGCAGTTTTATTTTATTTCAGAGCGCAGCCCTTAGGCGCCCGTTTCCGGCTTGAGCGGCGTCGGCGTCGGCGTCGGCGTAACCGCGCGGTGCATTATGGGATGCGTGACGTCACTGATGACGTCATCAGTGATGATGACGATGACGATGCGGATGCCGATGACGTCCTCAGTGACGTCACTGATGAGGTCATCACTGATGATGACGATGACGATGCGGATGCCGATGACGTCATCAGTGTCATCGGCATCCGCATGGCAACCGGACCAGTAATGACGTCATCACTGATGATGACAATGACGATGCAAATGCCGATGACGTCATCAGTGATGATGACGATGACGATGCGGATGCCGATGATGTCATCAGTGACGTCACTGATGACGGCATCAGTGATGATGACGATGACGATGCGGATGCCGATGACGTCATCAATGACGTCACTGATGATGTCATCAACAACGTCACTGATGATGTCATCAGTGACGTGACTGATGACGTCATCGGCATCCGCATCGTCATCGTCACTGATGACGTCATCGACATCCGCATCATCATCACCGTCATCATCACTGATGACGTCATCAGTGACGTCACTGATGACGTCAACGGCATCGTCACGTGACCCCCCGACGCCACGTGACCCCCCAGTACCCTTCCCTCCTCCTCCTCAAGAGCTGCACTCTAATCCGGCGTTACAGGGAGTTGTAAACGGCTTTCACTTTTTTATTTTCTCGTCACCTTTAGCAATTCAGTCCTGCGTAAGGATATTTCAAATGCAGTCGCATAGACTGGGGTTCCGCTACTACAACTCAAGGCTCAAAAGTAATGGTTTAATTTCCGGAAACACATTCATTTACGTTATTAAGCGATTTGACCAATCTCACGAGGAAAGATAATAACAAATGCCGCAAAATTAATCCCGAGTTAACTAGGTATCGCGGGCCGTTCCTATCTTCTTGGACTAATACGTCCGAATATTATTGCAGTGGCCATTTTCTAATTAACATTACACTAAAATTAGGAAGCGGCACCACCTCCAACCGCAGGAATCAGAAAATGCCTTATGGGGACGCGTTCCGCCAACAGCTGGACACAATAGAACCCAGCGCAGATCTTACCACGTGAGGCGTCGACCTCCTTCTGACTCATTATAGGACCATCGCACGCAACAGTCACACCATGAACACCCCCCCCCCCCGCACGTTGACACCCTTATATATAGAACCGGACTCTCGCTCAAAACAATATTAGGCAAACTTCCGAAATCAAAAAATTAACTCCTAAGATAAAACAAAACAAAAAAAAACTGTTGAAGTGCACGCAAGTTGGTATAGCGGATCCCTGCGAAACGGTTATTGTTGTCCCTTCACTCTTGTGTAGCTTTCGAAGACGCGGAGAGGACACCAAACTATTTCGCGCCTTCCAAAATCTCGGGATAATCAACAACACCTTCTTCGGTTATGTGACAGTAACTGGCATCCTGCTCAAAAAGTATTAGAACACCTCTTACATTTTTTAACGAATTTTATTTGATTGATTGCAGCGTTTCTTTTTTTCTTCTAAAGGTTTGGTTGCACACATCTCTGTCCCCTTTTTCGTGTGTCAGCTTTTTGTGACTTAAAGGAAAATGGTACGTTTTTTTTGTATTTCTATAATATTAGGGAATGGGGTTGGTAGAATGGGTATTTTGTCGAGGAACCTAATGCATTGCTTTAGCCCCATTAAATCAACTATTAAAGATATATATAATAGCTGACGTAAATGCGTTTTAGAGCGCAGCTCTTAGGCGCCCGTTTCCGGCTTGAGCGGCGTCGCCGTCGCCGTCAGCGTAACCGCGCGGTGAATTATGGGTAAATTTTCCCGAAGGAACCCGAGGTCCTCCCGAAGGACCTCGGGTTTTTTCGGGAGGACCTCGGGAGGGCCTCGGGTTCCTTCGGGAGGACCTCGGGAGGACCTCGGGCTCCTTTGGGAGGACCTCGGAGGGACCTCGGGTTCCTTCGGGAGGACCTCGGAGGACCTCGGGTTCCTTCGGGAGGACCTCGGGGGGACCTCGGGACCTCGGTTCCTTCGGGAGGACCTCGGGTTCCTTGGGGAGGACCTCGGGGGGAGGGGGGGTCACGTGACCTGGGGGGGTCACGTGACGATGACGTCATCAGTGACGTCATCAGTGATGATGACGATGACGATTCAGATGCCGATGACGTCATCAGTGACGTCACTGGTGATGTCATCAGCGATGATGACGATGACGATGCGGATGCCGATGACGTCATCGGCATCCGCATCGCCATCGTCATCATCACTAATGACGTCACTGATGACGTCATCGTCACGTGACCCCCAGGTCACTTGACCCCCCCCGCCGAGGTCACATATCCCACAGGTCACGTGATCCCCAGGTCACGTGACCCCCAAGGTCACGTGACCCCCAAGGTCACGTGACCCCTCCCCCCCGCGAGGTCATCTGACCCCCCCCAAGTAGCCTTCCCTCCTCCTCCTCAAGAGCTGCGCTCTAATTCGGCGTTACAGGGAGTTGTAAACGGCTTTCATTTTATTTTTCAATTTTAGCTGCAATTTGAAACCGAAGATTCCCGACTTGATTGTCGTTGGCCTTCGCAGTTGACGGACACTGCGCTTCCGTTGCCTCACCTTCCATCTAGCTAAAGAACACTAAGCTGTGTTACATTGCATGTAGGACGGGGCCGACTCGTCCTACATGCGTTTCGAACTGCATATTGATATTCTATTTTTTTACCCTAGGGCGTAATTTTTAACAGCGCGAAAGTATCTAATTACTTTTTTTAAATATATGTAACTTACTTTTATGGAAGGATAATCGTAACAGTATTTAGGAACAATTTACGCTTGGGTAAAAGTAAATGTAAGTCGTTATATTTCTTTTTTTAGATCTACATATTTGATTCCAGATCCTTCTCCCATTGCCCAACTTGCTCCCATTGCGGGGGCTTTCCTAATACATCTCATCTCCTTTGGGGCTTCTCCTCCTCCACCCTTTTATGCTCCAATGCCCTCGCCTCCATCCCCCGCCATCACCGCCCCGGTAGACTGGTGGAGTGGCTCATCCCCAGGAGTCCCTCATTTTCCCCTAACAGCGAGCCCTGGTCGCTTACATCCAGTCAACACTCGAGAGCCCCGAATGATGTACTCCAACAGGCTTTCTTCTTAACACCGGACGGGGCGACCTTTTCACAATAATTTTTTTTGCACACTCACTAACATCTGTGTACTTGTCACTTACGTCGTCATCATTTTTTTTCATTTGTTTCTTTTTTTAATGTAAAATGTAACTTAATGGCAGTCTGGCATGAACATGCTCGTTATTTCTGTTTTGGTCGAATGACCCCAGTCAACGAAATTCACCCTTCGCAAGCTCTCACGCATACTTTAACTACAGAATCACAGACTTTCATACTACGAGATAAGTTTTCAAATGACAAGTTATAAAAATATTCAGACTGAAACTTCAATCTACACTAGCAGACTGCGCGCAAGATACCCACTTGTCGATATTTCATTGTCGATATTTCATTTTTATTCCAAAGCTTATTTGATCCCAGTCATTTTCTAGACTCTCCGTGTCCATCGCCGTAAATCACTAGCCATTTTTCTGTTGAAAAGTAGTAAACGTTCGGAAATATTTCAGAGCATTAACTAATTTTTCAATTTTAATAATAAAACATATTTATAGTTTTCTTTGTTGGCATAGTTTGCATAGATTCCAATCTAACCTTATTGTTCTAGAATGCCAAACAATGTTCTAAAAAAGCCGCTTCGCCAAAGTTAGGCTTTATAAGAACTCAATCGATGTAAGCTAAAGAAAGGAGTTGAATGGGAATGAAATTCATTCGTCTCAATTATATTTAACCAAGCGTTACCCATTAATGCGGGTCCCACAGTTCAGGACAGTTTGGATTTGAAAGTCGGGGTCGTAGGTTCTGAGCTGCCTTCACTAATACCTCTTGATAGAGACATCTCCAAGCGGATAATTATGACTAAGACCAACCAGGATAAATCCCAAGAATTCGTGAACAAATTCCTCAGTTGGAAAGCAATCCCGTCGGCTACCACTTTAGATCTCCACACTAATAGATAACGTCGTCCGAGAATCCTCGAAAGCCAAACTGATGAGTACCGTTCGGGCAGCCGCAGTCTGGAGCTCGGCAGTAATGTGGGCATTGCTGACCAGAGCATTAACCGAAAACTTTTCCCATGAGATGAATTTACGACGTAAGATTCGTGCCTGTCAACGTCAATCGTGCATCATCCTAAGAGGACCGCAGCACAATTTGGCATGGCAGCACCAGGATATTTCCCTCGGCAGAGTGTTGGGCTATGCCCCTATTGGTTAGAGCGAACCCGCATTTTTAAAATGATTTTTGGTGAAGTTCCTATACCAACGGCGAGAAGTTGCGTGACTGGGGCCGCTGCGTATGATGCTCCCGCAAATTTCAGTTTTCATTTCAAGTTGGTTTTCTTTTTTTTTTCTTTTTTTACGAAAGAGAACGTAAGCGTGCAAGTGAGTTGGGGTATACTAAACATTTGGAAGCAACCCGAGAGCGAGGAATACGAAAGTTGGCACCAGGAGAGAGACAAGAAGATCGAGAGGAGAAACGATGTGTCAAAAACAAAGACCAGTATCCGGAAGTTTCTAAGCACATTAGTAAATGTAAAAATGGCGTGCTGTCATGAAACTCAACAACCACGACATTAACATAAAGAAACGACCACACGCGCCTCTCGAAGAAATAAATTGCGTTTACCAAGCATGAAACTGCTCTAAATTGGCCGGCATTGCCTTTGAAAGCAGAGTGGAAGCGTTTTCTCAATCTCGAGTTTGTAGCCTGTAGTGTGTGTCTTTTTTCGCAGTTATTTTAGGAGTCCGTGAAGTTACCACATCATAAATTTTTATTCAGGGTCATAGGTCTGCATCCACTGGCCTTGTTCTTTCAACTGTTATCTATGTTACACTTCTCTGAAGTAACCGCATTGTCCAGAATCCGATGGCGTTTTATTTCTGTGTTGTCTAACGAGAATGGTTTGAGTATGGAAATATATTTGACATTCTTTCAGTTCATTCAACTTTTAACTAAAAGATTCTGTCCGCAATTAAATTTTAGCTGTATTTGAGACGTTTTCTTTTTCTTCTCTTGTTCGACTGCGGAGGGAATGCCGTGGGGCCCTACTGATAATGTTGCTCTCATTTTCTGAATACAGGACGGTACGTATTCCTCATCTACGTCAATTAAACTTAATAAGTCAAGAAGCCCATCTAGTGAGGCAGCGCAGATGAGAAACACTGCGTACTATCCTTGTAGACTGACCGACCCAAAATGATAACAAAATAACTCAGGCGCGGATTTCTAAACGTTACCATGATTATCTAGGACACTTTTTGACTCAATATGCCCGCCAGGATGTGATTTAAGGTACCTCTAAAATTTGTTTATGTTTTCGACAAGGTGTGATTCTACTGAGATAACGATGCGCCTGGCGGTCGCGATTTGGGACTGTTTTACATTGCTTACTGAAACAATTGAATGTTACCTCCAACTTATGCAAACCGCTTTTCTAAAACTTCTTGTGGAAAAAGTTTTTTTTTTTTTTCAGTAGCGTGTTTATCTCTTTCGAAAGCCAGCTAGAAAACCAGCTAGGAAAGCGAGATTTAGCAACTGTCCTCAAGAGAATAAATGTATCTATGGTCTCCCGAAAATTGCGCGTGAAGAGCATGACCTGGTAATATGCATGAGGCGATTCCAAGATCGATGCCCAGTCAAAGCTTATGAAGTGATGGTACATCCCGACATAGTCCTCTGCTGAAAGATTATATTAGGTGTGCGGCGGACAACCACCAGAATAAGCAAGAACAGAGCAATTTTCAAAAGAAAACACTCAAGTGCAGGATGATATGTATTCTGAGGAATTAAAAGGAGTTCACCCCGTGCTACAAGTAACCTTTTTATATTTGATAAGCATAAATCTACAACATTGAATTGGTGATTCAGAACATAACTGTGTTGTGTGAGGTTTAATAAAAATAAAAAGTTTAAGAGTTGCGTTCCTTTCTGCCTGCTGTAAAAGTTGTCCGTAAAAACATCAAACTGCGGCCAGTTGATTCCGGAAACGTTAAAATAATCTAAGTTAAGGCCCCGCGTCTATATAGGTCATTCTCTGTATTCTCTATGCCAACAAGACAACTAGGAAATTCGTATTAAAAAGAGCGCAAAAAAGACGGGACAAAAATGCTGACGTTTTGCTGACTTTTTCAACAGGCGGAGGGCGGGCTGTATCTGCTGATTTGGCGGTACGCCGTGTTTTTGTTGAGACGAGATTACGCGCGTGCACGGCGTTAGCAAGTAGGAAGCATTCAATAAACTTTAGTTGCCAGTTAGCGCTTGTCCTGTGTGCTTCTTCGTCTTTTTGTCCCGTGTTTTTTGCGCTATTTTTAATATGGATATCTATTACCAACTTTCCCAGCAGACCAAGCTTTTACAGCTATGAAACTGATTTGGCGGTGTCTGGGGAGGAAGGTAAAATAAACCGATGAAAACGTGTACCCCTTTGCAGACTCAATCCCGACCCACACACTCTCAGGAAATTTTTCAAAGTTTTCGCGTCTTCTTGAACGGTAGTGCCTGTAGACTGCGACCAACACTCCGCTTTCCGTCATGCTCCGCGGGGTAAAATATCGATCGCTACGGTGCACCTCAAAACAAGGAGGTAAGTAATCGTAGAAGCTGATGCTAGAACATAACCATGTTTTCGTTTAACCAAATATAGAGTAATTGGACTCGTTAACGTTAGAGAAAAAGCAATCGGCTGTTGTACGCAGGCCGCGAACGTTTTTATAGAATAAATCCATGTGACTCATCCTTGGTTTCTCCAACGGTCGAGGGGATGGCGGCGGCTGCCTCGGATGCATCGAGCAGATCTTAGCGATGGGCGCCTCAGAAAGCTTTAAAGAGGCAGGATTTGGCCACAGGTTGGGATCATAAAGTTTGTCGACGTTTACGGCAGCCATGGACACATTGAAGGAGGCGTAAAGGCCCGACCGCACTAGCGCCGCGGAGGCTTGCCGCGCGCCGCTGGCCGCCGCTGGCCACCCCTGGCTGACGGCCAGAACCAGTTTTCTTCCTCAGCGGCTCGCCGCTCGGTGTCGTCAAGGCAGCCTGCGTGTGCGCGGTTGACGGCGCCTCGTTTCTCGCCGCAGAAGAAAGGAGGCGATGGTAGGTGGCGTAGACAGTGACGTCGCGATGCCATGGCATCGCGCAAGCCGCTTTTCCACGCGTCTTTCACGTTGGAAAGCAGTGTAGCGTTGTCTGTTTCGTCTGCTATCCCTATTTCCCCGATGCCTTTCCCAACGGAGATGTTCCTCGAAACTGTGCGACTGTTTTTCATTTTAAATGACAAGACGCAGCCAGACTACCTTGATAAGGACGCTAGGAAAAACCGCTGGGAAATTATCGGGGATGAATTCGGACTAACAGGTAAGTTTTTCCGCGGCACTTGTCGCATATCGCCTGCATGGTGACGGATATCGTCTTGATTTGGTGACACGCTCGAAGGTAGCCTTTATCTCTCTCGCGAAGCCAAGACAGAAAAAGCACTGACCTGTCCTTCGGTGTTTCGTTGGCACCAACTAGGCCGGGCTTAAAACCTGCGCCTCCTACCCTTCAGAGCGCGGCGACGTGGCAAGATTAACGAGCAGGCTAGGATGATTAGACTCCCGCTGATCACCAGGTCACCATCGACACCTCCAATTTAGGAAGACAGTGCAGTTTCGATGCTCATATATCCCAAAGATGAGAGCCGAAACGCAATAATCTAACAATGAGCAAGCGACGAAAAAAGAACTAACTGATTACGTCTCGTCGTTGTCGTCGTTGTGATATCACTCATGCTGGATTTTGGCGCCGGCGGCGCTGAGCCTCTGCTGGGGCAGGACGTTCAGCAGCAGCTGCTAAAGCCCCTCTATCCTGAGAAAAGTGGCGGCATTGATTGTTGTGGAAATGCTCGAGACACGTGGCGTGCGCCAATTCTGGGAAGAACATGGCATCTGAAATCTAGCTTGAATCTGCGCCATGATCTTTGCAAAGTCTGCACGTTGCACGTGCCTTGCGTATCGACGCACCATGCGCAACTTATGAAGACATGAAGGGGCTTTCGCAGCTCTTAGTTTCTTTTGTTCCTTTATTTTCCTGCTGGAGGGTTTTTCAATTATTTAATTTTGGCGGAGAGGTACCACGTGGGGCTACTGAACGAAAGGGCTCCGCTTCCAAGCCGGCCGAGGGACAAGAGAATTATTTTTCGGAGTAATGAAAATTCGGATTCGTCCCCCTGCTCATCCTCCCTGCTGCCCCTCCATTCTTCCTCCTCCCCTCACGGGGGTCACGACCTGGAGGGGGGTCACGTAACCTCGGGGGCGTCGCCCGATTGCATGCAACCGGACGACTCCGGCGGGTTGCATGCAGCCTGAGTTGCATGCAACTTGGACTGAATGCAACCAGGGCTGCATGTAACGCATAGTTACTCCGACGCCGACGGGTTGCATGCAACGCGCCGACGCCAACGGTTGCATGCGACCTGAGTTGCATGCAACGCGTAGTTTCCTGCAACCCGTCGGCGTCGGGCCGGGCTGCATGGAACAGCAGGTCGCAGGCAACCTGAGTTGCTAACGCATGGTTATGGCGACATCCAACGTGAGATGCATGCAACTCACGTTGCATGGGGCGACGGCGACATCGACGCCGCATGCAACGGTAGTTGCATGCGAACGCACCGTTCGTTGCATGAAACTCAGATTGCATGCAACCTAAGTTGCATGCAACTTGGCGGCCTGAGTTGCATGCATACAAAGGTTGTATGCAACTCAGGCAGCATAAGTGACTTAAGTTGCACGCAACTTAGGTTGTATGCAACCTAAGTTGCTTGCAACTCGGCTGCCCGAGCTGCGTGCATCCTAAGTTGCATGCAACTCAAACAGCATAAGTAACTTAAGTTGCGCAACTTAGGTTGTATCAACTAAGTTGCTTGCAACTTGGCTACTCTATTTGCATACAGCCTAAGTTGCATGCAACTGGACAACATTGATGACTTAGGTTGCATGCAACTAGGTTGCATGCAACTCAGGCAGCAAGTGGCTTATGTTGCATGCAACTAGGTTGCATGCAACCCAGCTGTGAGCATGGCGCTGCCGGAGTTGCATTGCATGCCTAGAGCTGCATGCAACTCCAGGGCAGCATGGCAGGTTGCATGCAACGCACAATTACGCCGACGGCCACCCAGCGGCCAACAACCGCAAACATCACGGAAACGGTCGCCTAAGAGCTACACTCCGACGCCTGGGAAATACAGGGACGATTGGGCGCTATCTCAACAACGCGAGAGCAAGTGTTGTCGCGCGTGACAACCCCGCCACGGAACAGGCGGTCCAATGTGACCTCCTCGCGTCGGGACGCAAGCGGCGTCGACTCAGCGCCGCCGTCGCCGCTAGTCAGCAGCCGTAAGGTGCCCCGCAGCCTTACCCACCAGCCCGGCTGGAGCCCGTCCGCTCGCCTTCCAGCAGCGACAGCAGTCACATAACCCCCAAGGCTATGTGATACAGCTCACGTGACACGCCTAGGACACGTGACTCCCGGTCCGTTGCGACTCCCGCATGGCCCCCTCGGTCCGTGGTCACCCCCGCTTAGTGACTACCCCACCAACCTCCCAGAGGTCACGCGAACCTCAGCGTGTCTTCCTCCCTCACGGACCTCCCCACTAAAACGAGACGCTACAGCGGAGGCTTTTCAACAGCTGTCCATTTTAGACTGCAGCACCTAGACAAACGTCCAACCTTGGAAGAAGAGACGTCGTCGAACGTCGCAGTTGCGTCGGTGCAACCGTGCGTTGCATGCAACTGGGTGGCATACAGCCTAAGCTGAATTAACCTAAGTCACTCATGCTGCCCGGTTGCATGCAACAGGATGCTGCAACTCAAGTAGCCAAGTTGCATGCATGCTGGCCAGGCTGCATGCAACTTAGGTTCCTTGCTACTTGGGCAGCTGAGTGGCGTGCAGCTTTGTTGTTGCGACCGTAGGTTGCACTGTTGGCAACGGGCGGTGCGTTCGCAGGCAGCTGCACGTCTGCGTGCGGCGTGGCCGTCGCTGTCGCCGCATGCTACGTGGGCTGCGGGCATCTCGATGGATGTCGCCGTAACCGTGGTTGCAAGCAACGTAGGTTGACTGCGTACCTGCTATTCCAGTGCGGCTCGGCCCGACGCCGACGGGCTTGCGCGAAACTGCGTTGCGTGCAGCTCAGGTCCATGTCAACCGCTGGCGTGGCGTCGTTGCATGCGGGGCTGCATGCTGCTCGAGGACACACGCAACCGTTGGCGTCGGCGCGTTGCGTGCAATCCCGTCGGCGTCGGTGTAACTGTGCAGTTACAATGCAGCCGGGTTGCATTCAGTCCAAGGTTGCATGCAACGTCTGGCTTGCATGCAGCTTGCCGGATCGTCGGGTTGCATACAGCCCGCGCGCCGAGGTACGTGACTCTTCCAGCGCCCCCCCGGAGGTCACGTGAGGCCCGTGTGGAGAAGAATGGAGGGGAGCAGGGAGGATGAGCACGGGGGACGAATCCGAATTTTCATTACTCCGAAAAATGATTTCAAGAGACTTTATCCCTTGTCCCTCGGCCGGCTTCGAAGCGGAGCGCTTTCGTTCAGTAGCCCCACGTGGTACCTCTCCGCCAAAATTAAATAATTGAAAAACCCTGCAAGCAGGAAAATAAAAGAACAAAAAGAAACTAAAAGCTGCTAAAGCCCCTTCACGTTTATAAGTAGCGCACGGTGCGTCGATGCACAAGGCACGTGCAACGTGCAGACTTTGCAAAGATCATGGTGGCACAGCGCAGATTCAAGCTAGATTTCAGATGCCATGTTCTTCCCAGAATTGGCGCACGGCACGTGTCTCGAGCATTTCCACAACAATCAATGCCGCCACTTTTCTCAGGATAGAGGGGCTTTAGCAGCTGCTGCTGAACGTGCTGCCCGAGCAGAGGCTCAGCGCCGCCGGCGCCAAAATCCAGCATGAGTGATATCACAACGACGACGACGACGAGACGTAATCAGGCAGTTCTTTTCGCAAAATGAGCGAGTCAGATGAAGCAGCTGCTGCTAAACGCACTGCCCGAGCAGAGGCTCAGCGCCGCCGGCGCCAAGATCCTGCAGTGCGTGCCGCCGAAGCTGAAGCTAAACGGCGCCGTCGACAAGACCCGGAAGTGCGCGACGCCGAAGCAGAGGCTCATCGCCGCCGCCGAGAGCAGCCAGGAGTGAGCGCCGCCGAAGCGGAAGCCAGGAGCCGCTATCGAGAGGACCCGGAAGTGCGCGACGCCGAAGCAGAGGCTCATCGCCGCCGCCGAGAGCAGCCAGGAGTGAGCGCCGCCGAAGCGGAAGCCAGGAGCCGCTATCGAGAGGACCCGGAAGTGCGCGACGCCGAAGCAGAGGCTCATCGCCGCCGCCGAGAGCAGCCAGGAGTGAGCGCCGCCGAAGCTGAATCTAGGCGCCGCCGTCGAGAAGACCCGGAAGTGCGCGACGCCGAAGCAGAGGCTCATCGCCGCCGCCGAGAGCAGCCAGGAGTGAGCGCCGCCGAAGCGGAAGCCAGGAGCCGCTATCGAGAGGACCCGGAAGTGCGCGACGCCGAAGCAGAGGCTCATCGCCGCCGCCGAGAGCAGCCAGAAGTGAGCGCCGCTGAAGCTGAATCTAAGCGCCGCCGTCGAGAGGACCCGGAAGTGCGCGACGCCGAAGCAGAGGCTCATCGCCGCCGCCGAGAGCAGCCAGGAGTGAGCGCCGCCGAAGCGGAAGCCAGGAGCCGCTATCGAGAGGACCCGGAAGTGCGCGACGCCGAAGCAGAGGCTCATCGCCGCCGCCGAGAGCAGCCAGAAGTGAGCGCCGCTGAAGCTGAATCCAAGCGCCGCCGTCGAGAGGACCCGGAAGTGCGTGACGCCGAAGCAGAGGCTCATCGCCGCCGCCGAGAGCAGCCAGGAGTGAGCGCCGCCGAAGCGGAAGCCAGGAGCCGCTATCGAGAGGACCCGGAAGTGCGCGACGCCGAAGCAGAGGCTCATCGCCGCCGCCGAGAGCAGCCAGGAGTGAGCGCCGCCGAAGCGGAAGCCAGGAGCCGCTATCGAGAGGACCCGGAAGTGCGCGACGCCGAAGCAGAGGCTCATCGCCGCCGCCGAGAGCAGCCAGGAGTGAGCGCCGCCGAAGCGGAAGCCAGGAGCCGCTATCGAGAGGACCCGGAAGTGCGCGACGCCGAAGCAGAGGCTCATCGCCGCCGCCGAGAGCAGCCAGGAGTGAGCGCCGCCGAAGCGGAAGCGAAGCAAAAGGCAAGGATCGCTCAGCCTGACGGTGCAACAAAAATTTTCCAACGGCTGTTTAGAGACAACCAGTTTGGAAGCGTATGTTCAGTCTGTGATCGGCTCTGGTTCCAAAACGACGTGCAACCGCTACCGGACAGATGTCACGAGACCCTAGAGCAATCATTTCCAAACTCGGACCTAACCCAATTCAAACTGTGCTCGACCTGCATGCAATCAGTGCACAAGGGTCATATTCCTCATCTTTCCTCAAGTAACGGTTATGTATATCCCCCGAAGCCAGCCCACCTCCCACAACTGAACGCGGTGAGTGAGAGACTCATATCTCCACGAATTCCTTTCATGCAACTGCGACGGCTGATGCACGGTGGAGGTCAACACGGCATTGAGGGACCAGTAGTGAACGTCTGTGTTGATGTGGATGACATGGTGACAGTGTTGCCTCGTGCCATCGAACAAGACCGAGCCCTCAATGTACACTTGAAGCGGCGTATGCTTGCGAAGACGACGTACCTGGCAGGGGCAGTGAGGAAATGCTGATCTGCTGCCGTGGCTTAAGCTGCTGTGTGATAGCACGCTGTACAGTCGCCGGCCATATGAGCTCCCCCGGCCGAACGCCGACCGGAGAAGCGAAAATCCCGCATGCGGCGCGTCGATCGTTGCCGCGTTCTGGGAGCCGGGCTATCGGAACCATACCATTCCGTTATCAAGGGGGTGAACGCAGGAAGTTTAATAGCATTCCGCGTTTTGGAACGTGAATCTGAAGCACGGCCGATTACAATCCCGCTTCCTGTTGTAGGTAAACGCGACGGCTTATCGGAGTTCTTCACCGCACAATATCGCTGACGTGTTATATGCTACTTTTTTATTTGCAAAAACGGTTTGTCATTTTAGATATTTCCTACCCGAAGAGTAATCCTATGCACAAGCTTTCTTAGAATCTTTCTTAAACCTAGACTAGACAATGACAAGCGATTTTGAATAATTTATTTAATCTATAAGGATATGCTAAAGATAGCAACAAAAAAAGAGATTTGTGTTGAGGCAGAATAAAGATTCAGGCACATTTCATGAACGCGTTCTATCGAGGAGACTCTATTGTTCTGCGCTGAGTAGCGTGTTCCTTCGCCAATGGTAATTCTCTACACGATGACTTCGCAGATGGCTTCCTGGTCGGCCACTCCTCGCTTGCCAAGGGATCATTGTTGTCATGCCTAATATCATATGAACCATTTTTTTTTCATTTGTAAGCATCGATCGAACACTGCTGCTTTATCTACGCCTAAAGCAAGCTCCAGTTTATCAGCAGCTATGACATAGTCTCTGAACACTTGGGGCCAACACCCGAAAACGGCGATTCTAATCGGCCATGTTTTTGTTATTTATACTTCTAAAGGCTGGAATCCCGATGAAAGTTATGCGTACACCCCTTTAATAACGGAATGGTATGGTCCCAATAGCCCGGCTCCCAAAACGCGGCAACGCTCGACGCGCCGCCTGCGGGATTTTCGCTGATCCCGTCGGCGTTCGGCCGGGGGAGCTCATAAGGCCGGCGACTGTACAAGCATAATCATATAAAGTGCGATTTGGCCCATTTGGGTAATATCGTAGAGTTGGACGAGCACGACGAGATTGAGTTGCTCCCGCAATGCTCAGACCTGAACGATCCGATCCAAGTGGCTACAGCCATGACGCTGGCTCAGCACACTCTCGTATGGGACGAAGACAAGTTTCTAGCGATTGCGCCAGGTGAGGGAAAAAGATCCGTGAGCATCCTTTACGACGAACATGCAGAGGAGCTCTCGTTCGCACAGATTTATCTCGGTGAGCCGCGCCGAGTATATGCCAGCGCGAAACCGACAGTCTTCATGCACGCCATGAGTGAGATCCGCAGATCAGACCGTCGAGGGCCACCCCGCAGCACGTACTGTACATGGCCATGAAAGTGTTTAGGCACCGAGTAGCCGGTGACATGTGTGTGGTCTTCCGTAACATGAAGACACTGGAAACACTAACGAAGCAACAGTTGCTCGACAAGGACTTTGTGCAGCAAGCGGTCGAGCACGACATGGCTTTCATGCATGGTATACCCAACACTGTGCAGTACTGGACAAAACGCAAGACCTCTTTGCTATGATACGGCAGTTGGGTAAGCCAACTGCGTTCCTCACTCTTTCTGCCTCGGAAATGCACTGGCCCGACCTTGTGCAGTTGCTTCAATGCCTTCGGTTGAAGCCCGGCGAGATCGGAGTACCACTGGAGCAAATGAACAGCATTTATCGAGCTCAGCTGGTGAATGACGATCCCGTGGTTTGTGCCATATATTTCGACCGATTGGTGCGTGTCATTCTCAACATTCTCCGCAACACCCGTGTGTAAGGTTCCGGAACCTTTTTATTTGTGGTCTTACTTCGTCTGGAGGCCCTGCGCGAACGATTTTGGGGGAGACGGGTAGGGTTCACTAGGGGATGTTTACGACCTCCGGGCGGGAGAACTTTGTGCGCGGGGCGGGAAGCCCCCCTTTGCGGTGCGGGTGTCCCGTTACTCGGGAACGTCCGAGCGGGGCACCTCCCGCGCCCCGCTCGGCTGCCTGCAGCTGGGGAGGCTCCGCGGTTAAGTGTTTTCTCTGGTCGGCGACCAGTGCCACCGCTTGGGGTTGTTTGCTTAGAGAGTCGTTTGTCGCTTCCCACTGACAAGTGTCGATCGCTCTCCTAGAAGTGTCTTGGGCGCTGTGCTTCGTCTGTCGGCACCTGTCCCTCCAGCCGGTGCTCAGAGTGCCAGGGGTGATTTGTGGTGTCTGAGGGCCAGACTCGTCTGCGCCTCCTCCGCCTGGCGCCGTCTAGCCCTGGGCTCGGAGCGCCGGATGAGAACGTTGACTCCCACGGGAAAGTGGGAAAGAGGGACAGGCTGGTGTCAATAAGAGCACAGGCGAGACAAAGCGAGGGGTCTTTGGTTCGGTACCGCTGGAGAGAAAGGAGCCGCTCTCTAACGGCGGCCAAGTCCGGGGCTCGGGTTGTCAATGTTTGTATTCTTGTATCCCGTCTCTTAAATCGTCTTTTATTAAACTGTTGCGTAAAAGCACCTGCGTAAACAGTTGTCTGGCTCGAACCGCTACACCACCGCCACCGTCCAACGCAAGCCATCCTCCTCCACACCATCGAGGAGGAACCACCACCTACAACCTTTCAAGAACCTTATTGGCGCAGCCGACAGGATTGCGTTGGACATTCCTACGGCGACTGTGGCGGGGACGACCAGACGAAGAGACGCCGGACGGGGACGAGTACAAAACCTCGACAACGTCCTCCCAGTTGGCAGGAGCCAAGTGAACGGGAGGAGACGCCGAAAAGTCGCCAGCATCAGAGCCGGGGCCACGGTGAGGGAAGACAACCGAACAGCTGCACCCTCTTCCCGGTTGACTGGGTCAGCAGAACGGGAGTGAGAGCCAGCAGGACGTCAACGATCCCTTGACCCCGCCCGGCAGAGGTGGAGAGGACGACCGGACGGCAGCAAGGTTCCGCTGGTCGACAGAAATCGACGGAGCGGGAGACTTCGAGGGACGCTACGGACAAGAAACTCCTGCACAAGAGCCGGGGCTACGGTGCGGAAGACGACCGAGCGACAACAGGATTCTCGCGGTCGTCTGAAACCGACCAAGCCTCAAGCCTTGGAGTGTGCTCAGCTGCAGATAGCAGTGCGCCACCACGGCACACTTCTTCTCGGTCGCCGCGCTTAATGTTCGCTCTCTGCCCGCGCATTCCAAAAATGTACACCACGACCACATCCTACACCATGCATCTGTACTTTGCCTCTCGGAAACGTGGATGGATCCAAAACCGGCGGTAGAAATCATGGACTACCGGTACTGCTGCGGCGTCAGTAGAGAGCACAACAGAGCGGCGTGAGTGGCCATCTACGTGCGTAAGGGTCTGTCTGCCGTACCCATCGAGATATTTGGCACGTCAGACAAAGTTCGAGAACTTTGTGCCGCCAAGTTCGACAACGGCTTGCTAGTGGTGGCTCTGTATGTCTCGCCTACAGCACTCACCAAAGATTTAGTGCATTTTCTGCGACTTGCGTTGGGCACACGTGGGCCCACACCCATGTTAGTAGTGGGGTACTTTAATGAAGACTTAAAGACGAATAAGAACTTCATACCACTTATGCTGGGAAACCTCCCATTTCTCTCCCTCGTAACAGCTCTTACTGCTGTGACGACCTCTCGAAACACATGCATAGACATTGTCTTTCAAAATCAGCCGTTGTTCCAGCACCTGGAACACATATCCTGTCACTTCTCAGATCACAAGGCTTCCTTCATAACAATCAAGGACTGGGATAGGAGTGACATTTAAAGTAGCAGTATAGGAGGAGATTGCTCTATATTTGTATATATTGTGGGAATTTTGGACGCCGAACTTTGGCGACGATGTAAAGTGCGGGCTAGGAGGAAAGAAGGAGGAGAAGAACGAAAGCTGGAGAATTATTCCCTCGGACGGTCTTGCGAACCTTGAGAGGTGTTATGTGGGCCACTCGGAGGAGCATCTACAAGCTTCGTTATCAGTTGGAGCGTACAAGACGAAGAGGACGAGGAGGTTAAGGAGGAGGAATAGGAGGAGGAGCAGGCGCGGACATGCCACATACCTGTTGTGCAAGTGGTGTCATCATTCATAAATCACACTAGAGCTTCCCGATGTGACAACTATATTCCTCTTCCCCGAACGAGCGGTGAGCAAAAATACCACAAAATATATATATATATATATATATATATATATATATATATATATATATATATATATATATATGATTATCAGATAGTTTAGTACGGTATATCGCAAAACCGAAATACCTCAAGAAAGGAGGAGAAGGGAATGAGGGGAGGAGGAGCACCAGAGGAGGGGAGGAGGAGAAGAAGAGGACGAGAGAGTACGGATGAGGAAGACGGGCATACCCCCCCCCCCTTCGTTCCCTCCCCTTCCCCTTCTTGGAGCGCATTTGGAATTTAGGGAATGTCATAGCTCGGGGCCTCTTCCTTCCTTTCCTACTGGACCTACACAGTCTAAGTATCTAGAGCTTGAACATTTTTATTGACATTTAACACAGCCGACAGCGTTGTTAAGACGTCCGACGAAAACGTTGTAAACGTCATTAACACGTTTCAGACCATCTTCGGTACCTTTATTGTAGGTGTGTTCAAAGTATGTGACGACTTTCATGACCTTGTTCCATCATCAAGTATTGAAGTTCATCTTGCGTCAGATGTAAAGAAATCACAATACCATGTTTGGGGTAAGTCCCTCATCAAGTTTAAGATGGTGTGCATGCCTGTAGCATCTCGAAAGTTTCTGTTTTCACGCTTGTTTCACTCACTGTAAGTGCTTTTTGGTATTATACTCCGCCGAGTGCGCATCTACTAGGGCGACGAAAACCACCCCAGTTCTACTCTGGCGATCACGTCACCTTGAAACCCTCGTAAGCTTAGAAGTGAAAACTCTTTGCTGCTCATGCACTGCAGACAAAAAGGTAGGCAGCATTTTAACTTCTCACTGTCTAAGCATAAGTGTCAAGCACGAAGCCTGGGAAAGTTTGCCCACTGCTTAACTACATGCTTTTTCTTTCATGTCCTGGTTGGCTGCTACACTGGAGAGGCTGCTGAACACCTTACCACGGCGGCTGATCATGCTGTTCTAGTTAAATTAATAATGGGGTTTTTTCATCCAGGACGTAAATTGAAACCTCGCGCAGCAAACCTTAAGGTACATTGGTATAACAAGTGCGTACGTTGGTTTTGTACGTTATTGGCGTAAAGCTTGGCTGGATATGCAACGCAGTTTCCAATATACACCACGGTTTTTCCCCAATCAATAAAATGTCAACCTGCCAAAATATTTGTTCTGATTCTATATTTCAGAGCACAGCTCTTAGGCGGCCGTTTCCGGCTTGAGTGGCAAGGAGGACAGTAGTAGGAGGGAAGTCGAGGAGGAGGGGGAGGAGAGAGGAGGAGGCGAGGGGAGGTAGTTGAAGGATGACGTAGAGGTGAAGGAGAAGGAGGTTGTGGAGGAGGAGGAGGGGAGGAGGGGAGAAGGAGTAGCAGGCAGGATCACAACGGAGGAGGAGGGAGAAGGGGTATACCCTCCGCTCAGTACCCTTCCCTCCTCCTCCTCAAGAGCTGCGCTCCAATTCGGCGTTACAGAGAGTTGTAAACGGCTTTCATTTTTTTTTACTGGTTTTTAATTTGCACCGAACCTGAGCGCACTGAACGTAACTTAATGAACTTTTTCTTTTTGGAATTTCACTTTGTTTTGAAAGTTATAGGCAAATTAAAATTACAAAAACAAGCAAAAAATAACCTCCTTCATGACGTGCTTGGTCGCCTGAGTGGCCGTGAACTAGAGGAGGCGTAGTGAGCTCATTGAGCGCTCACGCCTGCCACAGTCCGTGTCGACGTCTCAAGAGGGCGCCACTAAAGCACGTGCTGGATAGGCTGGATGAAGCGGGCGGCCAGGGCGGCTTGCATTGCATTTGCTGCGCGATCAAGCACTAATTCGGCATGCACTTCATTGGCAACAAACGACTGCAAACACGGGGTAGAGATCAGTTCAGAGCGGGAGCCACTTCGCGCTCCCATACCGCCAAACGGCCAAACCGCAAGCCAAACCTGCTCGCCGAAGGCATTCGGAACGCTCGGAACCGGTCGTATCCTCGAGCCCATACGACCGCCGCGCTTCTGCGTACATTCGGGATCTTTCTACGCTCGCCGCTTCTCGGCGCCTGATCCCAATAACCCTTTCTTATATGTGCCGCCTTTTCCACCGCTTGGTGGCGGATATACCGACGGGTCATTTCTTGTTTCCGTACTTTATAAAGTGCATTTGTTTCATTTCTTATCTGAAACACTGAACAGAAACTACTTTCATAAATAACTAAAACGGTTCGCGCCACTTATGTTTTGAAGTTCGACTAAAAAAAGGCTTTTAGCGGCTCTGATTAGTAGTAAGGCCAGGACCAAAAACGTCACGATGTCGTAACATATCGCGCGCTTTCGGCACCGCGAGTCGCCCGCGTAGGTGGAGTAGATCTTCGCGTCGTCCCGTTGAAATATGACGCACTGATATTTAGTTACTCTCTCCGCGCCCGCTGGCTTGCCCGAACCCCAAAAGACGTGGAAACCGCGAAATAGGTAGACGCTTAAATATGATTGCAGGGCCCTTAAAAGATGAAGTGCATCTTCAGTTTCCAGCAGCCCACTTTTCCAACGTTGACGGAAGATAGATGGGAACTGATATCTGCACAGCTGATGTCCGGGTTCATTTTGGTGACGAACAGGGCTCTTTGTGGAGTTGATGGAAGGGCAACGATCAGCTTGCAGATTTCTAACGCTTTGTTAAGCGCAGTGGTCCGAGCTTTTGGTCGTGCAGAATTGATGCCACTGGGAGGTACATCGTCTTTCGGCAAAGCTTTTTTCTGGCTATCTAAAGGAATAGATGCAGCAACAGGCTTCGGAGGAGAAACTTGGGTAAGAGAGCTGTGTAGAGCGACATCATAAGGGTAAAATCTTACACAAAACCCCGAGGCTGGGGGAAGGAAGTGCAACACAACGCGAAGTCCCAAGATTTGAGACTTCGTGTTGTGTTGTCCTTCCTTCCCCAGTCTCGGGGTTTGTCTAAAATGTTAAGCCTTCGCCAGCTTTTTTGCACCCTAACTTTTTGTTAATCTTAAGTGTTTTTTACTAAAGTCCCTCCCGTAGCCCTATCCACAGGCTTCGTCGGTGATCGGGTGCGTAAGGCTGTCGTCGCTGACCGAGCGCGTCACACATGTCCCGGATCTCAGACCGCATTATAGACATGGCACCCGCCTGAAGCTCGGCGTCGCGCTTTTCCTCGTGAAGGAGAGGTGCGTTTTCATCTCAGAGGGCGACAACGTCGTCAGTCAGGAGTGAAATTCCATCCATAAACTTCTGAGGGGCCGACGTGTGCGCACGTGTCTCCGACGAGCTCCGTGTTTTCCGGTACAAGTGCCCGGGATACGGACCTTTTTCCTGCTTTTGCGCGTTTCTCCCTTAGACTGGCGTGCATTGCCTGTTGTCAAGCAATGGCCGCCGGTGATGCCAGTGACGGGCTCCCGATCCGCGATCCAGGCTTGCACTGTGAGAGTACTACTGCGTTGCACCCGCGGAGGGCTGCACGGAGAACCGGCCTCGAACGAACTTGCCGAATGCACCGAGTGCAGACTGAGGCTGTCACCATAGATCTTGTAAAAAAGTACCGACCTCAAACAGAAATTAGCGCCTTTTTGTTCGACGTGATGGGTGGGAATACGAGAATGCTGTCGCTGCCATCGTTTATCTATAAACGTTGATCGCTGCGACGTGGAACTTACATTTGAGATGACTTCCAATTAAGCAACTCGGCGTTCAAGAATATCTACAGACGGCGTAAGTTTCCGAAACCAGATGACTGCAAAACAACTTACACTTGAGACAGCTGATGGCACTGTACGCGCAAGAGCTTGCTTCGTTTTAAGCATGGTAATATGAGTGAACCACGGAAACGATACGGCTTAAATCTAGTTCGTTGGAATATCTAGCAATACGTTTCGTAAGAATTTTTATTTCCTTGGTGAGGGCGCTGAGAACGAGAGCTTTCTCAAACAAAATACGACGGGGCAAGATAACTGCCGTTCAAATATGACTTTGCTCAAGCCTCGGACAACGTCTCCAAGTTTAGCTTTCCTGGACTCTGAGTGAATGCGTCACAGGTTTCTGCTGTGGGAGCTTTGTCGACAAATGTTCCACTTTTCACCCGCCCACGGATGATGTGAGATCTCGCGGCCTCTGCGTTTGTCCTGAACCTTTCATTACACACTGGTGGGTTTCAGCGTCTGTACGGCAACATAGCGACTCAAATTTTGCAAATAAAGCACGGATCGTCGATTCCTCCCTTCGTGAAATATCAGACGCTTACAATTCACGCTCGAGTTTAAGTTTGTGGCCCGCGGGACGCGATTTCGAGCAGAAAATCTAATTCTCCTTTCGGTTCCACTGTGCGAATGCCTCATCGTAGCAGACGAACTCCGGTCGTCTGCTCTCGCTTCTTGTCTGAGCGAGGCATGACGGGATCGAATTTCGGTCCAACGGCGCTACAGAGCCCAAAGACAACGCACAGCGAGGGGCGTGAACGCTCGCCTCCCCGCGCTGTCTCGTGCTCTCGTGCACCACCCAGAGATCGCCGGGGATTTTTCGTCAAAAGTTGCGAAGTTGAGCGCGCGCGGGAAGGAGGAAACTTTGCGGCGTTCTTTTGGCCACACCCCCCGCTACGTCTGAAACCAAAAAATGTTTTTTTTTTCACGAGTTTAGCGACCATGGTCGAGTCACAACTTCAATAAGTAATTTATACCGCTCCCCCCCCCCCCTCCCCCAGCTTTCATCTAGCCCTCTACTCCGATTATGTCTAAAAGTCTGAACAGCAGCAGAGGTATTTGTTTGCACGACGTTTCGAGAGAAGTCCTCCAGAATATTCTACATAGAGTTCAAGCAAGGCACTACCCCCCCCCCCCTCAACCTGAAAGAGTGAGTATTTTGGGGGGATATCACTAATTTCTGCCTCCCTAGAAATTTATGACCCACCATCTTTCCAATAGAGTGATAATTTTAGATAAACCCCCACCTTGAACGCTTCCTTCTCATTGTTATTTTCACAACCGTACCGAAGCGCAGGCAGTCTTCAACGATGCAACAGCCAAGACCCTCCATTCCCCCTGCCACCCCAATACTCTGTTCACCCCGAAGCTGACAGGGCGTAGGAAACTACATCCTCGCCGTTGGAGGTTGCATCCTCACCGGCCAACCAATTTCTGGTCTTTTATGGCCTGACCCCACTTTCTGCGTGCAGTTCGCCGAGAGATTATGATCACGTGGTGCAAGGCAGACGTTTGACTAGTCCAACGAGAACGCTTCTTCTACTGCCCTGTCAGCCTAGGGGTGCACAAAATATAGTGCCACACACAACATAATCGCCAAACAAGGCAGGTTTCTGACCTTTTTGACTCTGTAGCCGCGTTTACATGAATGCGACTTAGTCGCATCTAATCCAGTTGTCGCATTCAATGTGGTCATGTAAACGGCATAATGTGCAAAGAAAGCGCATCGCATTCAAGTCGCTAGAGAGAGGTGGATCGAGATGGCGAGTGCGCGTTGATTCAGCCCATGTAAACGGAGGTCGCATCGCATTTTGGAACGGGGAGGATTACGTGAAGGCGCTCGCTGCGGGAGCGAGTGAACAGCTCAGAACATGGCGGCGGCCAACCTCGTCGGCGGCGCGGAGAGCCGTACCGTATGGTTGCCAGCATTTTTTTCCCGAGAACAAACGCGAGCTTTTATTGCCATCACAAGTAAGCGGAATATAGCGGAGCTGCTCGGTGAGTGCGGCCCCAGTCCAAGCCTTGCGAAGTACGACTTGTGCGTCCGAAAGGGTCCCAAAGGCTTCGGCGTAAGCACGAACGACACCGAGAGCTCCGAGCACTGTAGAGTGGCGGATCCAAGCGGGGGGCGACGGGGGCGGCCGCCCCCCCCCCCTCAAACGAAGTCGCCCCCCCCCTTCCCCCTTCTCGAAGCGCAATTGGACATGGGTAAACCCGCCGGTGCACAAGAAAGAATGGGAGAATAGTATCCTTAAAAATTTTCCGCCCCCCCCCCCCCCAAAACGGAGTTCTGGATCCGCCCCTGTGTAGAGCACTGTATGGTAGTGCAGAACGACCAGCTCCTACCTCCGTGCCGTTCCTGGCTGCGCAGGAGCCTTTCGGACTCGGGGTCCGGTTGGTCCGGTCGCGATCGGCGAGGTCTGGCGCGGCGAAGCGCGGAGGCTTCCTCAAAGCGTGCGCACACACGTCGCCTCTGGTCCAGAGTGACCCGGCGGCCCGGCCTGGAGCCCTAAACACTTGGGTTTTGATGTTTCTTCTGTTTCGTAAATTCTTCAACAGCACCGAAGACAGGGGGCACGATCTTTACGTTCACTGAACGCGTCGAAAGGCCTCCACGTGCGATGCACCGGAAAACGTGGTGCGGCTGGTGCCGGAACTGCATAACTTCGAGCTTTGACACGGCGTGGCGCCACCTTCGTGTAGGGCTGGGTGCGCATTCATGTAAACGTTTCCGCGTCGGCTCCGTTCGAAGAACGAGCGGAGTCGATGCGCTGAAGTCGCTTTCATGTAAACGAGGCTTGTGAAATGCGAGCCGGGGAGTTGAGCCTCTCCAGTTGTCTTGCTCCCCCAATGTCGGCGACTCTGCTGCAGAAATTCAAACAAAAACGAGCGGCATTGCCACAAGGACATGGCACCTTGTCTAAGATTGTCCCACCTACAATGCTCAGCACGCAGCGCGGGGTTTCTCTTCACAACATCCCCGAAGAATACCGCCCAGCATCCTTCAAATATACAATCATGCTTATATACGCACACACCCCTAGCACCTCACAAGGTCGAGTTCTACACCCCGTCCCCCACTACCCCAGAAGTTTGTGGTACCCCTCCAAAGTGAGATTGGACCTTTTCGACGGAAGCTCAAAACCAGGCAAGGGTGGAGTGGTGCCGCGGCATGGCGTACCAATTCCAAAGTGGCAAACCTAGGTGTAAATATCTGACATTGTAAAGAGCGAGAAAACGTGGACCATCCAGTGTGCTCTCAAAACCAAGCACCAGTTATCCGTTTGGATATCGCCTAGAGAAACTCCACTGCTGGGGCTTAAAATGCCCAGATCTGTTGAAAAGAAAATGGTTGCAATCTTCTGTACAACCAATGGGCAAGTGGCTACAGTGGCACTGGAAAACCAAAGATTACACAATGATACACCACAGTTTGCCTGCCAACAGTCTAGGAGGGAGAGACGACCGAAAATCGGCTTGAGGTTATGTAGAAGAAATATCAGAATAGGAAAACAGAGATTAACCTGGTTTGTTCGTCCCGGTTGGCCACTCTGGCTAGGGAGGGGGATATGGGGGTTAAAAGAGAGTACTAAAAAAAGAGAACAGTTTTGTCCTTCAACATTAAAGCAAGGGTGAAAACACAGTCCAGCTGGTATACAGCTCCCGTTACGATCCACAGATCGGGAACAATAAAAAGACTGACTACAACACACGTCTCAACCAATTTATGTCTACAAGAAGCAAGCTGGAAGAGGCAGTCAAGACAAATCACAGAATGCCCAATCAAAGTTATGGTTTCGATCAGTGTCACAACATGAATATCCGCGGGTACATCGACTACACAGTGACCGCACACATGGTTCCCTAAAACGCTGAAACCTGAAATAGAATAGTGCAAGCAAAGAGCATACATCGATTTCCTGCGAAACGAAAGGTGAGCTCGGCGACTGATGGCGTCTTCGTTAACAATTACTTTCACAGTAGAGAGCACTGCCATGGCGATGTTGGTTATGCGTGGAGAAACGGAACAGAAGTTGATCATCAGTTAACACACTGTAAGAACATAGTACGGTAGACCCGCAGACTCATAACAGGCAGGGTCGCTCCGACGGTGGATTTCGCGGTCACCATAGTGACGGGCTCACCGTCGTGATGCTCTAATAGGCTCAAGCAGGCTCGGGAGACCCTTGCACATCTACAGTGAGCGGTCCTGTGTACGTAGCACCATTATGAAGCTTGGCAGTTCATGACGGCTTCGTTTAATTTTTTGACGAAATGAAGGGTAGAAACCACCATACGCTCTGCGTCGAGAGAATATACAATGGACGCCCTGTGGTTGACATACATAGGTTCACAATTTCGGGTAACTTATCGTGCTTCGTGAACACGCGTGGGCGCACAAATACTGCTTATTAACTGCACGTGCAGCGTGTCGGAAAGAAAATAATAAAAAAAGTCGCAAACCCTTTAGCAGCTCACGAAGATAAGGTGGAATAACTTTCCTCCCGTCAGCCTCAGAAAGAAGGAAGAGGTCTTGTTCTTCCCTGCTTCTCAGATCTGCTTGGGGGCGTGTCAGTGAAATGGAGGAAAACACGCTGTTTCTACCTTTCTCTGTCATTTTCTCTTAGAGTGTGCCGTCACAACCTGTGACACGAAGAGCTCGACGCTGTCCACAGCAGACACAGCTGGAGCGAGGACCTCGGGGTCTCTAGACATCTTGGCAGTGGCGAGGCACTTTCCAGTAACGTACTTCACCCTGAACTAGTAGCGCAGCAGCCGGATGCGGAACCGCTGGACACGCCCAGGCACGAAGTCGGTGGAGCCCAGCCACTGGATTATCGACTGGTGGTCGGTTTCGACAAGAGCTCAGACTGTGCAGAAGCTTTTGAGCATCTGGATGGCCCACAGGACTCCCAGCGCTTCGTTCTCGATTTGGCTCTACAGCTGTTCGGCAGTAGTCAGTGACCACGACGCAAAGGCAACTGGTCGTCGCTCACCAGATATTGCTCCCCCAGGAGGACGGCGCCCACGCCGTCCGAGCTGGTGCCTGCAGAAACGGTTGCTGGATACTCTTGTTTTCTTCGAGCCACGCTGGAGCTGGATGCCACCATTCTCTTCAGCGAGCCGAGAGGCTCGACCAGTACCCCAGGTCCAGATCGTGTTCTTGCGTAGGACGAGCCTGATTGGCGCTGTGGCGGCGGACAAGCTCAGTAAGAAATGTCCAATGTGGTTCAGCATTTCCAGGAGGCGCCGCACGCCTTGCACGTCTGTCGGAAATTGCATACTCGTGATGGCGGGGGACTTTGTCGGGGTCTGGTACTATGCCGGTGGCACTCAGCACCACACCGAAGAACTTGAGGGGCGACACCCCAAGGCGGCACTTGGAGGCATTCGGCGTAACGTTCGCTTGCTGCAGTATCTTGAGGGCAACTTGGAGTTAGCTGTCGGGTTTAGACCGATGTCTGCCATACACCAGGATGTCGTCTACTATGTTCACACATCCTATAATTCCCTCGAGAATCAGTGACATCGGGCTCTGGAATACCTTTGGGGCCTAAGTAATTCCGAAGGGCAGGCAGCGATAATAGAATCGCCCGAAGGGTGTAATGAACATCATGTACACCTGGCAGCCTTCAGAGAGGCGCACCTGGTGAAACCCAGACATTGCACCCAGTTTCGAGAAGACGGTGGTGCTTCCCAACCACACGAATGCCTGGTCGACGGTCGGCATCATATGGTGCTCTATAAGGACGACCTGGTTCAGCTTGGTTAAGTCGACGCACAATCGATAGCCTCCCGCTGCCTCGGGAGCCCCGGCAAGGTCGGCGCACCATGCCGTAAAAGTCTCGACCCTCGACCACTAAGAAACGCCACTGTTTGAAGACAAACACACGTCTCATTTCCGCAATATTTCAATGACGTTCAAATATTTCAAATTCGTTCAGCCTTTTTTTGCGAGAGCACCAAAAGTGCGGCTAGCATGGCATTGCACGCGGACGACAGTGATATTGGCTAAGTACGATCGAAGTTATGGTCTAGATCAGCGTCACAACATGACTATCTGCAGGTTGATTGATTGTACCATAGTCGCACAAACGCTTCCCTAAAACACTGAAATATGAATGAGAATAGCAACCGAGAGCATATGTCGTCTTGCTGTGAAACACAGGGAGACCTGAGCGACCAGTCGCGGCTTCGTTCACAACCAATTTCAGGATAGACAGCACCGTTTTGGTGATATTGGTGATGCACAGAGACACTAATCAAGATGACCATCGGTTGGCACTCGGACACATGGCAACATCGGTGACTGTTTGCATAGTCGTTCATGACCACTTTCACAACACACAGCAGTGCCCGAGCATGTTAGTTATGTGCCGAGAAACAAAAACAGGGCGATCAACAGCTGACGCACTCTGCAAGAACGTAGTACATTAGACGCACAGACAAATAATCGGCATGTGAGTCTCAGCAATGCAGATTTCGCAGCCTCATTTGTCAGGGGCAGGCAGCGGCTCTCGAGTCTTGGATGCACTCGTATCATCAGGCCTACAGATGCCCGAACCATTCGCTGATGACTGACTTCCGACTCTGAACAAGGATCGCCTTCGATCTGCCATGACGGGCATGACATACGCGATGTGCTAAAGACGGAAACGAGTGCCATGAGACCTGATATCGGAAGTCTGAACGCAGCCAAAATGTGCAACACGTCGCACTAGGTGCGGCCTGCACAATTTTAATAAACATAATTTTGGCCCGCCTAATTTTTTAATTGTGCACCCCTGGTCTTGCACTTCCCAGTAGATAATACGCTTGGTAGGAGTCGTACCCTCCCTCCTAACACATATTTACATGAGTTCCCATCGAGCTGCCAGGTGACGTAGTATCAAAAACCACATATTCTGCCATTCACATTTCATGACGGAGTGGCCTATTTTACAAGTTGCCTATCGACAAATTCGCTTTTGATCAACTGGCTTCAAACAGGTTGACCGGATACCACGATACACAGGCATGAGCGACCGCAGAGATATTCCCGGAAAGAGGACAGGAGCCGAAGGTGAGGAGAAAACCCCCTTATTTTCTTGCCTCTTTTCCAAGAGTAGAACGCTGCAACTTCTTTCCACCCCTCCTTGCACCTACACCTCCTGTCGCCCTTGCAGACATAGGACGTCGGCGACCGTTCGGGTGTTCGTTCACAACAGCAGCACTGCCATCTGCAGCTCCAGAAACACAACACTAATCTCATGGTCGGTTGACGCGATAAGGGGTAAGAAGAACGAAAGGGCGCCCATGCACAAAGAGAACGTCGCCGACCGTTCGCGTCTTCGTTTAAAACAGCAGCATGGCATCTGCAGCTCCGGAAGCACAGAAGTAAGGTGATGGTCGGTCGGCAAACGGTAAGGGGCGACACACCGAGCGTTGCACAGAAAACGCACAGATAAACCACACATCACGGTCACTGCACAGAGGTCGTGAGAACAAGGACCTCAAAGAGCCACAACTCGCTCGTAGTCCTCGTAGGGTCACAGCGTTGTAGTCTTTGCACCATTTGTTGCAGTGGTCGCAGCCGGGGTCAGGGCCCGGCCCTCGAGCATGACATGTGGCCGAAGTGGCCGAGGCCAAAAGCCCGTCACTATCACAGCTGATCGCAGTGACCATCTAAGCCCAGTGTACGCCGCAGTGTCGGCATCATTTCGAAGCTTAGCTGTTTATAACGGATGTGTTTACACTTTTTTCTTTATGAGTGCCGAAAACGCTACGGCAAAAGAAACGACTGAAGTACCGACCTCGTCGTGTTTGTCACTGCGTAAATGGCCAGATTCAAACTGGGTGCCCAAATTCTGTTTATCAAACAGCGTGCTGATGAAGTTTCTATACTCCGTCTCATCCTACGATGGACTAAAGCCCAATGCTATAGGCCGCCATCTCCAATCATGAGCCTGTTAGAAACCACGTGGTATATTTGCTCCGTCGTACGTGTCAGTGCGCCAAGACGCGTCATGTGGAGGCAAGTTTTTCGTCTGCTTATTGAGCCCTCGCGGCGGCTCCGCCTGCTTGCTACTACTGAAGACTACTGAAGGGATTATTACCGTCTGGAACCGATGGGGCGAAGGGAACCCAGGATCGGAACTTGTGGCCATTAAGAAATGAAGAGGAGTCAGATGAGCGTTCGACACGGACCGTGCGGACCGCGTGCGGAAGGGGGTATGCGGGTCCGGTCACCGTTACTAGATCAACTCAGTTATGGAACTTCCCATAGACGCTGTACATTGGAGGGGTCCGAAACCGTGTCCGATTTTTTTGCACCTAGGTGGCGCTGCCGGCACATTAATCCACGCGTTTTTGTCGGCTACTGCTCCGCGGCTGCTTTTGAGTCCCGACCTCTCTCGAGGTTCATCATGGTTTTCGGTTAGTTTTTGCCCTTTCGCCAGTTGAAGTAAAAATGCGACTACCAACAGCAGCAGAAGCAATTTGAAAGTTGTCTGCTGCAGTTATCCGTAAGAATGGCCAGAACCGCGCTGTCAATGATGATGATAGCGAGTATTAATGCGTAGCGAGCGCCCTCTAACAGGCGCCACGCAAAGGGACCCCCTCCGGAGCGGAGTTCTAGAACTGAGTTGTTCTAATAACGTTGGTTCCGGGTAGGTTTTAGGTACACGAAAGTTCGATTGGATTGGATTGTTATGGCTAAGGGGAAACGACTTTATGTCAGTGTTGCCTGCGCGCCGTCTAACTTCTCCAAACTGTTGACATAATTACGAAATATGGCAAGAACGTTTCTTGAACTAAATACCCTGTACTTTTATTTCACCAATGTAAAATAGCGCGCTATCATAGCAGAGAGCCATATGCGTTAGATTAATGCTCTTCGTAGTCTGCGTATCGGAATTTCTCTCGCGCACTCTTTCGCAATGCGGATGCAAGCTTTTCTGAGGCAGGGCTCCGCCCGTCAGCCTTCAGGCCCTAGTCCATCATAGGGTGAAACGGAGTATAGTAGTGATATTTGTATAGTTTTCCATTGCGTCAGTGGATAATAAGTACTTTCCCTACTGAAAAAACTATATGAACCCATATGGGAAACCATAGTGTAAAGTATGGATTTATATGGTTCCATATGGCAAACCATATGGCATGGTATGAATTTATACAGTTCCATATGGCTGAACCATGCCGAGCCATACCATACACATATGGTTCCGTATAGTTGGATATGGCTGAACCATACGGAGCCATACCATACACATATGGTTCCGTATAGTTGGATATGGCTGAACCATACCGAGCCATACCATACACATGTGGTTCCGTATGGTTGTATAGGCTGGCCCATACAAAACTATATTCATTCATATGGTCGCACCAGTACCATATATACACAACCGTTTACGTCCATATGACTGCATGCAAACAATTCCACCTCATTGCCACGCGCGTCGCCGACCAAGCGCGCTCGTGACCGAATGGTTATTGTTTTTAAATCCTACGCAAGGGGCTCGAGGTTTCATGCTGTTATTTTTGTAAATTTTGAGTTCTGGTAAACTCGAGAACCCTGTTGCTTATTTGAGGTTAGAATGTTCTATGGGCCGAACCTTCTGCGCTGATTTTTCCAGGAGCCCACTCGTGTACATAAGAAGCTCCGTGTTGCGAGCCGGGGTCAGTCTCGCCCCAGCGTTTGATTGGAAGTGGATATTCTGCTGGCAGCTGGCACACCGGAGAAAGAAAATGCTGGCTGTTGTCCCCTATTCGGTCTCGTATCAAATAAATTCTGGAAACAACAAATTGAAGTTGTAGAGTAGCACAGTGGTAAGTTGTCCGTCTCATAATCAGCAGGACACTAATTCAATCCCCATAAAGCTTGGGTTTTTTTTTTCTTTTTTTTGTTGAGGCATTTGGCGATATTTACGACATTTCTTTCCTACGATTAACACTGAAAAAACACAAACGAATATTGTCGACGACACTTTGCTGAATGCTGAACTAAATGGTATGGGACTCTTTTTCTTGGCGTAAATGGAGGACAGTGGGGCTTGGGCCGCCGGCGGGCCGCCGTGAAGCGGCGTGTATGGGTGGGCCAATCGGGTTAATGTATTTCTAATGAGCAGCCGCAGACTGTCGCCGAGAAGCGGCGTGATACGCAGGCCGTGGGGGGGGGGGGGGGGCTAACACGATCCCCCCAGTGATACAGGCGCCGTCCGAAACTGCCCGCATTTTTTCCCGGGGCTGTTGTGCCAGCTGCCGGCGAAATAGTCCCACCCGCATTCGATTTTGCGGTTTTGCCGTCATCGCCGCCTGCGACGCTAGCCTTTTTCTACTTCGTTTCGAAATAGAAGAAGGTCCGGGCTAACACAGCCCATGAAGCGTACCCCTCGGAGGCTTCGCGGCGAAAGCCCAGTCCTCCGCTCAAGAAGACCATCCGCAGAAACTACCAAGACCCGAGGAAGCCGCCGCACCCAAGGCCTACCCCCGGAATTCTGACTTGATATTTGATATTTGATATTTCTTTATTTAACCCTTGAGAGTTTGGACAACACAGAAGGCCAGTGGCCCGTACCCGTAGGTCTGTGGTACCATACAAGACATACACACACACTCACACATGCACACACACATGAATAAATAAGAATGAAAACGAAATGGGAAGGGCGGGAGGCAAGCGTGGCAATCTAGTAGGCGCGGAGTGAACGCACAGCGTCCCTGCAGAACTCCTTTACATTATTCTCTCTCTCCAGCAGGGACTCCGGAACCGGGGGGCAGGGGGGGCGGTCGCCCCCCCCAACATTTTTGCACAGGGGGCAGGGCCCCCCACTTTTCGACCGCTTACTCTGAAATCAAATTTTGAAATAAAAAAAATATATAATCTACGGTGATATTACATTTTGTGGCGTTGATTATCCTTATCCAGCGGACACATCTTCATGAGTCAGGGAATTAACTGTGGGCACCTGTTACGCGGTGGTTCGCTGAACCGTGTTCAGCGAAAATCGAGAAGCGCTGTGGGGTCGTCTGCTCTGTTTCTAGCAGACGACAAAGCGAGGGTGTGCTCGCAGGCGCGAAGAGCGAATCCGCCACAGGGCGCATGCGCGAAGTTTCGGACGGCGCCTGCTATATGGCGCTGGGGGTATGGGACGGCCGCCGCTGTGCCGAGGCTCTCCGGACGCAACAACGGCAGTGCCGAGGCTCTCCGGACGCAACAACGGCAATGTCTAACAAACAGAAAGGCCTCTCCGAGTTTTGGGAGAGCTCATCATTAAAGCATCCACGTACAAGCGATGCCTCGACCTGTAAGTCAATTTCTTCAACTGATCTTACTTTACATTGTAACTGATGTCTTGTGTTGGCTGGCAATATGCACAATTTTTCTGAAATATATGCATGTTGACTTCATGATGTTTACGCGAGTTCATAGTAATTTTGAAGTTCATTTATTTTGCCTCATTTTACTTGTTTCTATTCCACCACTTCCACATTCTTTTGTATAAATATTGTCATTTCCTCTACGGAGAGACATGGCCTTTCCTAACAAACTATTTCAATGGCTTTGTTCGCGCTTTCGTTTTCGTACATGCATTTTGTATTGTTTCATGACACATCGCCCGTATACATTCTTTCACAACCTGTTTTACGATGTAAGAGGTTTTTCTCACACTTGTTTGTGTTGATGGACATGTCTCGCCCTCAATTTTTAACTTGAATGTCGTATCTCTTTGTTACACATCGCATAGCATTGTATTTATTCTTTTACTTATCTTTTAAAAACTGCATTATTTTTGCCATTGCCCCGCCACCTTCCCCTAGTGGCTTTTCCACATGAGCGGTGCCATGAATGTTTGAATTAGAACTTTACAATTGGATGCCGTTATGAGAGAGTTTGTGTGTAGAACGGCAGAACGAACCTCAACCTTCGGCCGCCTTTGAGAGCCTCCCTGCCCTGTCCCTACCGTGCCAGCCATGAGGCTCGTCTATCAGCGCTAATAGCTTTGTAACTATAGTGTCTACTTTCTTGTTTATTGTAAAATTTCTGGAGTTTCGCCCGTTCAAATTTACTTCACTGCAGGAGCGAATGCTGAAATATTAAAAAACATGTTTTTCCAGCTTTCGAACCCGTTTCATCATTTGCGCAGTCTGCGCAAGCATTCCTTACTTCTCAAACTATTTTTAGTGTATACCAATGCAGAACAAACGAGGATACAAACATGTGAAATAAATACGAATAAATTTAAACAAAAAATAATAGACGTCAATAAAATTATACCAATTAATAAAATAATAAAATAAAAATATATAAAATGGCCAAATATGAGAAATAAAAAGAAAACAAAACGTACAAAGCCGACAGACGAGATCAAGAAGCTTGCGGGTATAAATTGGTCGCAGTTAGCACAGGACAGGGTTAATTGGAGAGCTATGGGAGAAGCGTTTGCCCTGCAGTGGGCGTAGACAAGCTAATGATGATGATGATGATGAAAAATACGGCAGTACTTGCCTCCCAAAATAGTTCCGGAGTCCCTGCTCTCCAGGACACTGGCTGTCAGCGCATTTGGCAGTGGGCGCCATATCTGAACAGTACGAATTAGGTACGACTGTCGATGACGCTCTGTCGATGACGCCACCCAAGAACAAGCAGCCAACGAGGCCGACGATGGACAACCAGTCGTTGCAGGCCCCGGTTGCCCCTGCCGTCGTATACGTGCCCACCGCACCCCGGACTCCAACGCCTTTTGTTTGTTTGTTTATTGGTTTAACCCGGGAGGGTAAGGCAACTGTGAGCGGGCATTACGCCCATACCAAGGGGTCCACAGTGCCTCTATGGCAGAAAAAGAAAAGAAAAATAATAAGTAGCTAGAACCGGTACATAGATAAAGGGGTAAGTTCCGTGGGAGAAACAATTTGAGTTAGATACTTCGCAGGTGGGCTGTGACGCTCTTCGTAAATGTTCGTCGCGAGGAACTGTCAACTGGTGGTGAGGTCCACGAGGACATCAAGGATTGGCTGCAACACTATGAAAGTGTAGCCCGCCACGACGAATGGACGACTGAGCAGTGCCTCCACAACCTCTACTTCTCGCTTGAAGGCACTGCGAGGCAGTTTGATAACCACAAAGCCTCCTTCACTACATGGGAGTCCTGCACCGCCGAATTGAAGCGGACGTTCATCAACCACCACCATCGGCAGCGAGCGGAGGACCTTCTCCAAAGAAGGGTGCAAGGCCCCAACGATAGCATGACCAGCTTTACCAGCTTTGTTGAAGATGTCATGCGCCTAAGTACCCGAGCCGATCCAGAGGCAGCCGAGGGGAAGAAACTTCGCGTCCTTATGCATGGCGTGAAGGGTGAAATTTTCGAAGTCCTCGTCCGCTATTCCGACAGTCGTCGACGGTCTTGTGACTGCAGCCAACAACATTGAGCGCGCGCTGTCGTCCCGAGCAAGCCATTACCATCGACTTGTTGGCGTGACTGCTCCTCCAACCGTCACATCTTTCCGACTGGACCTAAACACTGGCCGTGTCGACGGACTTCGGGAAATTATCTGCGACATCGTCCGGGAAGACCTTCGCAAGGTGCTACCCGCTGCTGATCGCCCGTCCTCTCTCTCACTCACCGAAGTCGTGCGAAAGGAGGTTCACCAAGCCTTCCAGCCTGAGGCTCCTGTCACCGTATCAGCACCGGAGGAGACCACTCAATTAGTTACGCCGCAGTGGTCCACCGAACACCACCACCTCCGCGGCCGTACGCGGCAGCCCCCCCGACGTGAAGCTCCCTCGCCGCAGTATCCCCGACGCCAGGAAGATCGGGCGCACGTCCGCCAAGAACAAGCTTCGTGAAGAAAGACCGACCCGTGGCGAACAGCTGACCGACGCCCGCTCTGCTACCTCTGCGAAGAAGCCAACCACATCTATCGTGGATGCCCCTACTGCCGACTTGGGCTGCGTGGGTTTGACCTGAACGACCACGCCCGAGGTACGGCGAACGCCCTCACAACATCGAAAGAGTACCTCCGACGTTAGCCATCCTCAGCACCACCTCTCCGTTGTGAATCCCGCTCACCATCACCAAGACGTTCAGCGTCTCCAGTGCCACGAACCCGCCGACAGAGCCTGTATCCCAGGGACTCCAGAACTGGGGGGGGGGGGGGGCAGGCGAGATTCCCCCAAGATTTCTCAGGATGGGGCTGAGCCCCCCATTCCGACTTCGAAGAAACGCAAAGCTGTTTATTCATCTATTGTAATTCCTCCAGTCAGCTAAGCGGCAGAAGAGGCCGGATCAACGCCAAATAAACTTCTTAATTTTGCTTTGCCCAACAAGGTGGACTGTCAGAATGAAGTCAATGAAAAGGTTCGCTGAAAACTGAGTTCGGGAGACACTGAACGAGCTGCTACAAGCAGAATATTCGATTGTAGACAACAGCAGGGCCATTTTGAAGGGTTACGAGAGGCTTCTGAAAATGTTTGAAACGCTGCTAGGAATAAACATTTCTATAGCTTTGTTCGGTCCATGCGAAGAACTTGCGAGCGTACTGCAACGTTCAACGTTTCGCGCCGCAGGTATCAAAGAGGCTGCAGAGACTCTCGGCAAGGCAATGTCCCGTCTGCGGTCTGATGTCGCATTTGAAGAGTTGTGGGACTGCGCGAGCTCAACTGCAATGCGGCTAGGTTTGAAGGACCCTCGCAGCGCAAGGCCGACAAAACCGCCAAAAAGGCTCGAAATGAGCAACAAACCTTCTCCGCCAGTTGTACTTGATTGTAAGGCAGCGTTACGGAAGGAGTACTTTGCGGCTGTAGACTGCATTCTGAGTGAAACTCAACGGCGGTTTGAATAGCCTGGTATGAAGCAGCTAGTAAAACTAGAGAGCATTTTGATTAACGCTGCCGGGGGAAGACAGTTCACAACAGATGACCTGAAAGAGGCCCTAGGAGCTGCATGCATGTTATTTTGATGTGGTCCGACTCTCTGCGCAGTTTTTACTTTTGCCGGCTCTTTTATGCAACCTTGATTTCCTCACAATTGACGCCATATTGAGGACACTACCGGCAAAATCCGACAATATTCGTGACCTCCTGGAACAAGTCGTAAAATATATGAAACTTCTTCATTCTGTGCCTGCATCTGTCGCTTCGGGGGAGCGCTCGTTTAGTGCCTTACGCCGAATTAAAACAAATCTGCACAGCCGCATGAGTCAGGGGAGGCTAACACGCCTCCGCATTTTGCACATTCAAAAAGGAAGAACGTCGAGCTCAACCTGGACGACATCACCAAGGAATTTGTCGCCAGGACCGCTGAGCGATTGGCGACCTTTGGTCTTCCTCGAGACGATCAACACACGTGGCGGGGCCTACATATGGATCTGTTTCCTTCATCACGCCTTTGTGCACATTTTCAAAATATGTATCAAGATGTCATTGTATATATGTAATTATCTTGGCTTACTTCCCAGGTGAAAAGTTCTAACTGGGATCCAACTGGTCCCAGTTCAACTGGTTTAAGGGACAATTCCCAGTTGGGTCCCAGTTCGACTGGGACCAGTTGCAACTGGGAATTGTCCCTTAAATCAGTTGAACTGGGACCAGTTGGATCCCAGTTAGACCGGGACCAGTTGGGTCCCAGTTGCAACTGGTCCCAGTTAGACTGGAACCAGTTGGATGCCAGTTGCAGCTGGTCGCAGTAGGCGCTAGATTATGCTTCTGGGTCCCGTTGTGGTTCCCACTGGAACCACGAGCAATTGTGTTTTAGAACTCCCCAACTACCAATTGTAATTTTTCCAACTGGAACCTCAGTGATACACTCGTGACAAAATATGCATACAGCGTGCAGTGCGCGTAACGCGTGTCGAAACGTTCGTGTCGACGAAACGTATGTTCATGAAAAGTTGTCCACAGCAAATGCACAAAATAGAACTGTAAAATGCATTGAGTACTTCACAGATTGCAATTAGAAACTGGTTTATTTTGTACTATCGGTACAATGGTAAACTATATCCCATCAGTCTTCTCAGGTTTTTTGTGTTTTTTTACAAGGCCTTGTACCTGTTTACACAACATTATTTGCATATCACTAACGAATGCACTTTTACACTCAACAAAAAACAAGCACTTTCTATCAACAATCACATGTGCGACGAAAAAAGAAGAAACAGAGGAACCGGAGATAAAAATAGTTTCCACTTGCACAACTTCTGGGACCCAGACGCACATGCAAACTAGCATTAAAAACAAGCTCGACTACTAAAAACACGCTTTTCGAAAAAGAAAAAAAGTTTGCTTGTTATGTGCTGTTGAAGATGAGCTGTCGCCAGTCTGTTTCGGTCGGCGGCCCGATGCCTGGAAATCTAACGATCTAACCATCTAACCCGATGGAGGCGGCACTGGCGATGGCCACAAACAAAGGTGGTCGGTCTCGGCCACCAGTTTTTCACCTTGTAACCGCCTGGTCATAATCCGGACATCCCGCAAAAGCCTGTAGATTCGCGAAGGCATCCGGCGCACCTGCTGACCGTCAGAAGGCATCGCAAAGTCACACGAGAGGTTCCGCTAAGGCTGGCCAGGCAGGCGGGAAGATCGGCGCCATGTAGATTTTGCAGCCGCATCATGATGGGAATCAGCTCCTCGGCTCTCTGAAAGGCACGCCAACGGCCGGGAAACGTACCGTGCGCCTTACTGGCACATCCATGAGGACTTCCAAGAACTTTTCGACGATGATTAGGGTATTTTCCTGCTGAAAGACTCAGCTACAGCTGGCCGCCAGTGGCGGGAAGGTGGCAGCCATGTTGAATCGGCCGTCAATTCACCATAGAAACGTGCACCTCAAAGCTTGAAAAGCTACACGGACCATAAACTGTGACACGGATGATGAAAAACTTATCGTATGCGTTTCTTGAACAGTCATAGAGCACTCCAGGAACTTTGCAGCGAGGATTCAGATGTTTTCCGGCCAAAAACGTGGAACTCGCGGGGTCAATGGTAGACAACAGACACCTTTGGATGGATGGACTACAGTGTTACCAACTGCTAAAAAAAAAGTGCATTTTGTTTATTTTGGGGATTGAGTATAAAATGTGTACAAAAAATTACTTCTTGCTCAAAATATGCCCTGTTTTTACAAGTCAGGTTTTGTGGAAGCCTACCTCGTGTAATATTTGCATTTTAGCCACCTGAGAAACAACATTTCATGTTTATTTTGTGTTTTCGTGCGTACTTGAAAATACAAAAAAAAAACTTATTATACATTTGGACATACCTCCAACGTATTAGTTTTCGGTAGGGATACTTATTAATTAATGTTTATATATGTATAGGCATGTTGAGTTTATTTTTAACTAAATTGTGATTGAATTCTCTTACCACTTTTGCGATAATTCCCTTTGAACGCTGCAGGATTACTCAATTAATAAATAAACTGATCTACAATTCACCTTACGTATGAGAGAAGCCAAAGCTACAAGTACAGAAAAAAATTGGTATTTGAGGAGAGAAAGGAAAGGGTGCAGGCAAGCTCATGAATATTAATCATGTTGTATTAACCTGAGAAGTTTGATACGTCGTCCTGTCTATTTTCTGTCTCTTCTACGTTTTGATGTTTCTTACCCTAGGGCCTAGTCCCCATTGGCACCATTGACTCCCAACTGGAACCAGTTGACTCCTAACTGGGACCAGTTGACCCCCAACTGGGATTAGTTGACTCCCAGCTGGTCCCAGTTGACCCCAACTGGGACCAGTTGACTCCCAACTGGAACCAGTTGACCCCAACTGGGACCAGTTGACTCCCAACTGGGACCAGTTGACTTCCAACTGGGACTAGTTGACTCCTAACTGGGACCAGTTGTCTCCCAACTGGAACCAGCTGACTCCCAACTGGGACCAGTTGACTTCCAACTGGGACCAGCTGACTCCTAACTGGGACCAGTTGACTCCCAAGTGGAACCAGTTGACTCCCAACTGACTCCCAACTGAAACCAGTTAGATTTTCAACTGGTCCCAGTTAAACATTTTCCCCTGGGTTGTTGATTTTATAGCGTGGATGTCTTTTTGGATGAACATTTCGAGAATAATAAACGTGA
>JAZHYW010017851.1:0-12481 GCA_037355805.1 Ixodes ricinus
ACCGTAGATAGAAAAGAAGCTGCTGCTCTCCACGTGCAAATAGTCGCCCTTGATAAAAAAAAAAATCGGTTTTTGAAACGTCGGATTCTTTACTGTTCAGGACTTGGTTGGTTATGGTGCGTATTTCTCTAGTAGAGATGCGTGTAATGATGTTCCTAATTAAACATAAATATCGCAAGGAACAGACGATATATTTCTAATTTAAATCACATTAGAACATCGGACTGCACGAGCTCGAAACTTCGCAGAATACTGTCTCGGGAGGCTAAAGTGATATTTGGTTTTACGGGCACTTGTTTTGTGGCCTGATTTTACAACTCCGTGCTTTATCAGTCATGCGCGCTCTAACATTTTATGAGGCTGCAGCATATCATCGCGAGACTGCTATATATAGTGCACAACTTTACAATTTCGACATCCCCTTTTGCTATACTTTGTTTCAGCTTAAAGGGGCATTGCAAAGGGACGAAGAAAACCAAATGCTGCTTCGAACGGCGTGCCTATCATTATCAAACATGAGCGTTCAGTGGCGACATTGGTCTAGAACGTCGGATAATGATGACATAGAAGTCTAGAGGTAGAACTGGCTAAATAGGCGCAAGTTACCCCTTCTGATCCTTTCAAGCACGTGACTTGCACTCATACATTTGCTTGGAACACCTGTAAATTGGTGGGGCGCTCACATCTTCATAACTGGATGTTAATTTCCAACACTTAGGAAGATCGCTCATGGTTGTTTTACGCTCTTGTCGTTTAGACCAGTATATACTGTACATAACGCGTTTTCGGTTTTTGGTTTTGTTCTAGTCATGACACCACTGTTGTAAATAAAATTTTCTAACCAGGTTCTCTATTGGCTCAGACCAATAACGTCATGAACAAAAGAAAATGCGCTCAAAATTCTGAACCTCTTTCAGCTATTATGTTCAAAATACGCCAGATTTCTTGTTTATTTTATGTTTAATGTGTTGCTAGAGTCCCAGCCACTAATTAGAGCGAAAGCAATGCAAATTAAAAAAAAATGGCCAGAAACGCTTTGCATGGCCCCTTCAAGTCCAGATGCAGCCTATGCTACAAACAAACACTAAGATTTTGGCTAGGTACAAAGATAAAGTGTCGCGAGAATTACACGAGGCACATGAAATTAGGACCAGGGAGAAGAAATGTTTAAGTGACACGTCCCTCTCTTTATCTACGAATGAGTTTGAATTTTTGAAACGCGGGCTGAGCAGATAGGGTAAACAGGGTTTTTGTGGCTATATAACGTGTGAAGTTTCAATAAACTGCAGTTGAGAGTGCGCCTTGTCCTGTTTCCCTTCGTCTGTGTCCCTGTATTTTTTCGGCGCTTTTTGTTTGCAATGAACCAACTGGCCCAAATCTCCACTTTACTATGCCACAAGCACGAGCCTTTGGTCCCGACCACTTGCACTGCAGGAGCGCGCGTGCTTGGACGCTGAAAGCCCGGAGCTCGCTTTTTTAGTTTCTGATACGCTTTCACTTAAAGTGAAACGAAGTATTGTGTTGAGAACATCACATTTGAACAGAAAACTGAACTGTTTAACATGGTTTGCAAGTGACATCATCGCACTATATGCGAGTGGTCAGAGATTTCTTTTTGCTGAGAAAATCAAATCCCGAGGTGCAAAATGCACGCTGCAGAAGGTTCGCGCTCAGTGCAACCCATGTATTCAGAAACAAAAATTATTCTTGCTTGGTGCAGCGTCGTGAGGAACGGCGCGAGCGTCTGGCACCCCGAAAACGCGCTTTCTGGCAGGAGTGATTTCGCAAACGAAGTAGTTTTGCAGGATCACACTGTCTGCTCTGTGCCGAAGATGCGGAGCAGAGGAACCTTTACAACACAGTAGGTTTTTAAACCCCCCCCCTTTTTTTTTTTCATTTGACGATGCTCCTCCATAGAATACTTTTTATTTCTGAGGGACTCCCTCCTTTGTTTGGGGGTGCCAATTCGACAATTATATTTCTGTCATTTGTTAGCAGTAATTCTCCATTTCTTTTATTTTGCATCCAAAAACTGTGAAGTTTAAACAAAACTGCGATAATTTGAGCGGCTGCCGACTTTCGGCTGTCCCTCAAAGGCCACTAGAATCTTTCTTTTCAGGTATCCCTGCCATACACACTTGTAGTTCTATTTATCGTCAGATTAATAAGCCATATTTAGTCTTTTCAATGCTTCTATTCTCGTGGACAACTTTCTCAGACAGTTCAGCAACAACGAAAACATGTTTGAGTGCCTCAATGATGTGTACATGTAAAATAGTTCATGCAACAGTTTTTGCACTTTCAGTAAATACCACTAAGATGTAATCCCTGACGTTGATAGCTTGCAAAAACACCCATTAGTTTTCCTCTCTGCTCAATGGCAGATGCAGAAAAAATAAATGAAAGAAACAGCTTTCCCCTCCTCAACTCGCTATTAGAACAGGCGGCAATGTGATCTGACGCTAATTGTATACCGCCAGTGTTCATCATAGCCATGCGCTGGGGTTGGCAAAGAATAAAGCATGGGTTGAGATTTAGGCTTTATTGGAGTTCGGCTATTCTCATCTTTGATTGAACACGAGCCAACACGAATGTTTGGCGATGCTGATTGTCAAGAACCCGAGCACTCGGCTCAGGCTCATGACAACCGAGTACGTCACGGTGTCGTACGACTCGCGGTGAAACGTCGTGATGGCTAATGCCCCTGAATAAAAAAGGTAGCGACATCTTCTCCCTCCTCCTTTGACGCGCACACCCTTTATCTTTATGTTTTGCTTTTTACACCCGCGCGTCGACTGTAGCGTCGCCTGGTTTAAACCAAGATAGCATACGGCCTTCCTATACTTGAGTCAGAGCGCAGTCAAAGGCTGAAAGACACGCAAATACATACACACAGGCTAAAAGCGCACTGTCACTGTCTACAAGCCTCGAAGGATGTGCTCAAAGAAAGACGATGAAAGCCGTGACGTTGCACAGTCGGTGTTATTTGATTGGCGACATGAGCTCATAGTATGCACTGCACTCCGACAGCATAGGCATTCCTTCTCCCTCCTCCTCTGACGCTCACACCTTTTATCTTTATGTTTTGTTTTTTACACCCTTGCGTCGACAGTAGCACCGCCTGGTTTGGCCCAAGATAGCAGGCGGCATTCTTCAAAGGATGTCGCTACTTTTCTGTATAAATGGGCTTCAGTGATGGCATATGTGACGTCACGGTGTCAACAACGCTAATACATCTATAGTCCGTTGCAACTCAAGAAGGTAGGGCGAGGGAAAAGAAGGCCGGGGAGGAAGAAGCAGACGAAATGTTGGAGAAGAGAGGGGGAAATTCACGTTCTGAATTTAAGTCGACTTGACGCGGTGAGTAATGCGACTACGCCACGGGGCCACGTGACGTGACATTATTTGACAGCATGTCTTGAAACCATGACGTCACGTGACCACGTGACACAAGATTAATTGTAGTGCCAATACAAAAGCGCCACGAAAACCCACAATTTCTTATACATTGCAATTCGATTGATGACAATTTGATCACTACATAGAAATGCCAGCTGTCAAGTTTTACTTCTCAAACACTCATTTTGTAATAAAAAAAATTACCGTGAACCGTTTTGAACCGGTTACCGTTATATTTTTTCCGGTTCAGTTCCGGTTCAGTTCCAAGATGGCGGCGAAGATTTCGGTTCGGTTCAGTTCCGGTTCGGCTAAAAATAACGGTTCTGTTCCGGTTTTCGGTTCGGTTCGGTTCCGGTTCGACACTCTGAAACGGCGCCAAAAGTGAGTCGTCAGAGAGCGCGCTGTCTTCGGAGGTTCGCTATTACCGGGACCACAGCCGACGCCACAATCCGAGTGAGCCAATGAAACGGCGCCAAAAGTGAGTCGTCAGAGAGCGCGCTGTCTTCGGAGGTTCGCTATTACAGGGACCACAGCCGACGCCACAATCCGAGTGAGCCATTGAAACGGCGTCAAAAGTGAGTCGTCAGAGAGCGCGCTGTCTTCGGAGGTTCACTATCACGGACCACAGCCGACGCCACAATCCGAGTGAGCCCAATGAAACGGCGCCAAAGGTGAGTCGTCAGAGAGCGCGCTGTCTTCGGAGGTTCGCTATTACCGGGACCACAGCCGACGCCACAATCCGAGTGAGCCAATGAAACGGCGCTCAAAAGTGGAGTCGTCAGAGAGCGCGCTGTCTTCGGAGGTTCGCTATCTCCGGGACCACAGCCGACGCCACAATCCGAGTGAGCCAATGAAACGGCGCCAAAAGTGCGTCGTCAGAGAGCGCGCTGTCTTCGGAGGTTCGCTATCACCGGGACCACAGCCGACGCCACAATCCGGAGTGAGCCAATGAAACGGCGTCAAAAGTGAGTCGTCAGAGAGCGCGCTGTCTTCGGAGGTTCGCTATCACCGGGACCACAGCCGACGCCACAATCCGAGTGAGCCAATAGAAACGGCGCCAAAAGTGAGTCGTCAGAGAGCGCGCTGTCTTCGGAGGTTCGCTATCACGCGGGACCACAGCCGACGCCACAATCCGAGTGAGCCAATGAGACGGCGACAAAAGGTGCGTCGTCAGAGAGCGCGCTGTCTTCGGAGGTTCGCTATCACCGGGACCACAGCCGACGCCACAATCCGAGTGAGCCAATGAAACGGCGCCAAAAGTGCGATCGTCAGAGAGCGCGCTGTCTTCGGAGGTTCGCTATCACCGGGACCACAGCCGACGCCACAACTCGAGTGAGCCAATGAAACGGCGTCAAAAGTGAGTCGTCAGAGAGCGCGCTGTCTTCGGAGGTTCGCTATTACCGGGACCACAGCCGACGCCACAATCCGAGTGAGCCAATGAAACGGCGTCAAAAGTGAGTCGTCAGAGAGCGCGCTGTCTTCGGAGGTTCGCTATTACAGGGACCACAGCCGACGCCACAATCCGAGTGAGCCAATGAAACGGCGTCAAAAGTGAGTCGTCAGAGAGCGCGCTGTCTTCGGAGGTTCGCTATTACAGGGACCACAGCCGACGCCACAATCCGAGTGAGCCAATGAAACGGCGCCAAAAGTGAGTCGTCAGAGAGCGCGCTGTCTTCGGAGGTTCGCTATCACAGGGACCACAGCCGACGCCACAATCCGAGTGAGCCAATGAAACGGCGTCAAAAGTGAGTCGTCAGAGAGCGCGCTGTCTTCGGAGGTTCGCTATTACCGGGACCACAGCCGACGCCACAATCCGAGTGAGCCAATGAAACGGCGTCAAAAGTGAGTCGTCAGAGAGCGCGCTGTCTTCGGAGGTTCGCTATTACAGGGACCACAGCCGACGCCACAATCCGAGTGAGCCAATGAAACGGCGCCAAAAGTGAGTCGTCAGAGAGCGCGCTGTCTTCGGAGGTTCGCTATCACAGGGACCACAGCCGACGCCACAATCCGAGTGAGCCAATGAAACGGCGCCAAAAGTGAGTCGTCAGAGAGCGCGCTGTCTTCGGAGGTTCGCTATTACCGGGACCACAGCCAACGCCACAATCCGAGTGAGCCAATGAAACGGCGCCAAAAGTGAGTCGTCAGAGAGCGCGCTGTCTTCGGAGGTTCGCTATTACAGGGACCACAGCCGACGCCACAATCCGAGTGAGCCAATGAAACGGCGCCAAAAGTGAGTCGTCAGAGAGCGCGCTGTCTTCGGAGGTTCGCTATTACGGGGACCACAGCCGACGCCACAATCCGAGTGAGCCAATGAAACGGCGTCAAAAGTGAGTCGTCAGAGAGCGCGCTGTCTTCGGAGGTTCGCTATTACCGGGACCACAGCCGACGCCACAATCCGAGTGAGCCAATGAAACGGCGCCAAAAGTGCGTCGTCAGAGAGCGCGCTGTCTTCGGAGGTTCGCTATTACAGGGACCACAGCCGACGCCACAATCCGAGTGAGCCAATGAAACGGCGTCAAAAGTGAGTCGTCAGAGAGCGCGCTGTCTTCGGAGGTTCGCTATCACCGGGACCACAGCCGACGCCACAATCCGAGTGAGCCAATGAAACGGCGTCAAAAGTGCAGTCGTCAGAGAGCGCGCTGTCTTCGGAGGTTCGCTATCACCGGGACCACAGCCGACGCCACAATCCGAGTGAGCCAATGAAACGGCGCCAAAAGTGAGTCGTCAGAGAGCGCGCTGTCTTCGGAGGTTCGCTATCACCGGGACCACAGCCGACGCCACAATCCGAGTGAGCCAATGAAACGGCGCAAAAGTGAGTCGTCAGAGAGCGCGCTGTCTTCGGAGGTTCGCTATCACCGGGACCACAGCCGACGCCACAATCCGAGTGAGCCAATGAAACGGCGCCAAAAGTGAGTCGTCAGAGAGCGCGCTGTCTTCGGAGGTTCGCTATTACCGGGACCACAGCCGACGCCACAATCCGAGTGAGCCAATGAAACGGCGCCAAAAGTGAGTCGTCAGAGAGCGCGCTGTCTTCGGAGGTTCGCTATCACCGGGACCACAGCCGACGCCACAATCCGAGTGAGCCAATGAAACGGCGCCAAAAGTGAGTCGTCAGAGAGCGCGCTGTCTTCGGAGGTTCGCTATTACCGGGACCACAGCCGACGCCACAATCCGAGTGAGCCAATGAAACGGCGCCAAAAGTGAGTCGTCAGAGAGCGCGCTGTCTTCGGAGGTTCGCTATTACAGGGACCACAGCCGACGCCACAATCCGAGTGAGCCAATGAAACGGCGTCAAAAGTGAGTCGTCAGAGAGCGCGCTGTCTTCGGAGGTTCGCTATCACCGTGGACCACAGCCGACGCCACAATCCGAGTGAGCCAATGAAACGGCGCCAAAAGTGAGTCGTCAGAGAGCGCGCTGTCTTCGGAGGTTCGCTATTACAGGGACCACAGCCGACGCCACAATCCGAGTGAGCCAATGAAACGGCGTCAAAGTGAGTCGTCAGAGAGCGCGCTGTCTTCGGAGGTTCGCTATTACAGGGACCACAGCCGACGCCACAATCCGAGTGAGCCAATGAAACGGCGTCAAAAGTGAGTCGTCAGAGAGCGCGCTGTCTTCGGAGGTTCGCTATTACAGGGACCACAGCCGACGCCACAATCCGAGTGAGCCAATGAAACGGCGTCAAAAGTGAGTCGTCAGAGAGCGCGCTGTCTTCGGAGGTTCGCTATTACCGGGACCACAGCCGACGCCACAATCCGAGTGAGCCAATGAAACGGCGCCAAAAGTGAGTCGTCAGAGAGCGCGCTGTCTTCGGAGGTTCGCTATTACAGGGACCACAGCCGACGCCACAATCCGAGTGAGCCAATGAAACGGCGTCAAAAGTGAGTCGTCAGAGAGCGCGCTGTCTTCGGAGGTTCGCTATTACCGTGACCACAGCCGACGCCACAATCCGAGTGAGCCAATGAAACGGCGTCAAAAGTGAGTCGTCAGAGAGCGCGCTGTCTTCGGAGGTTCGCTATTACCGGGACCACAGCCGACGCCACAATCCGAGTGAGCCAATGAAACGGCGTCAAAGTGAGTCGTCAGAGAGCGCGCTGTCTTCGGAGGTTCGCTATTACCGGGACCACAGCCGACGCCACAATCCGAGTGAGCCAATGAAACGGCGCCAAAAGTGAGTCGTCAGAGAGCGCGCTGTCTTCGGAGGTTCGCTATTACAGGACCACAGCCGACGCCACAATCCGAGTGAGCCAATGAAACGGCGTCAAAGGTGAGTCGTCAGAGAGCGCGCTGTCTTCGGAGGTTCGCTATTACCGGGACCACAGCCGACGCCACAATCCGAGTGAGCCAATGAAACGGCGTCAAAAGTGAGTCGTCAGAGAGCGCGCTGTCTTCGGAGGTTCGCTATTACAGGGACCACAGCCGACGCCACAATCCGAGTGAGCCAGTGAAACGGCGCTCAAAAGTGAGTCGTCAGAGAGCGCGCTGTCTTCGGAGGTTCAGCTATTACAGGGACCACAGCCGACGCCACAATCCGAGTGAGCCAATGAAACGGCGTCAAAAGTGAGTCGTCAGAGAGCGCGCTGTCTTCGGAGGTTCGCTATTACAGGGACCACAGCCGACGCCACAATCCGAGTGAGCCAATGAAACGGCGTCAAAAGTGAGTCGTCAGAGAGCGCGCTGTCTTCGGAGGTTCGCTATCACGTGGACCACAGCCGACGCCACAATCCGAGTGAGCCAATGAAACGGCGCCAAAGGTGAGTCGTCAGAGAGCGCGCTGTCTTCGGAGGTTCGCTATTACAGGGACCACAGCCGACGCCACAATCCGAGTGAGCCAATGAAACGGCGTCAAAAGTGAGTCGTCAGAGAGCGCGCTGTCTTCGGAGGTTCGCTATTACAGGGACCACAGCCGACGCCACAATCCGAGTGAGCCAATGAAACGGCGTCAAAAGTGAGTCGTCAGAGAGTGCGCTGTCTTCGGAGGTTCACTATCACGTGGACCACAGCCGACGCCACAATCCGAGTGAGCCCATCAAACGGCGCCAAAGGTGAGTCGTCAGAGAGCGCGCTGTCTTCGGAGGTTCGCTATTACAGGGACCACAGCCGACGCCACAATCCGAGTGAGCCAATGAAATGGCGTCAAAAGTGAGTCGTCAGAGAGCGCGCTGTCTTTGGAGGTTCGCTATTTCCTGACCACAGTCGACGCCACAATCCGACTGAGCCAATGAAACGGCGCCAAAAGTGCGTCGTCAGAGAGCGCGCTGTCTTCGGAGGATCGCTATCACCGGGACCGCAGCCGACGCCACAATCGGAGTGAGCCTATGAAACGGCGTCAAAAGTGAGTCGTCAGAGAGCGCGCTGTCTTCGGAGGTTCGCTATTACCTGACCACAGCCGACGCCACAATCCGAGTGAGCCAATGAAACGGCGCCAAAAGTGCGTCATCAGAGAGCGCGCTGTCTTCGGAGGTTCACTATCACCGGGGCCACAGCCGACGCCACAATCCGAGTGAGCCAATGAAAGGGCGCGAATAGAGCGTCATCAGAGAGCGCGCTGCCATCGGAGGTTCGCTATCACTGGGACCACAGCCGACGCCACAGATCCGAGTGAGCCAATGAAACGGCGCCAAAACTGCGGCGTCAGAGAGCGCGCTGTCTTCGGAGGTTCGCGATCACCGGGACCACATCCGACGCCACAATCCGAGTGAGCCAATGAAACGGCGTCAAAAGTGCGTCGTCAGAGAGCGCGCTGTCTTCGGAGGTTCGCTATCACCGGGACCACAGCCGACGCCACAATCCGAGTGCAGCCAATGAAACGGCGTCAAAAGTGAGTCGTCAGAGAGCGCGCTGTCTTCGGAGGTTCGCTATCACCGGGACCACAGCCGACGCCACAATCCGAGTGAGCCAATGAAACGGCGTCCAAAAGTGAGTCGTCAGAGAGCGCGCTGTCTTCGGAGGTTCGCTATTACCGGGACCACAGCCGACGCCACAATCCGAGTGAGCCAATGAAACGGCGTCAAAAGTGAGTCGTCAGAGAGCGCGCTGTCTTCGGAGGTTCGCTATTACAGGGACCACAGCCGACGCCACAATCCGAGTGAGCCAATGAAACGGCGTCAAAAGTGAGTCGTCAGAGAGCGCGCTGTCTTCGGAGGTTCGCTATCACAGGGACCACAGCCGACGCCACAATCCGAGTGAGCCAATGAAACGGCGCCAAAAGTGAGTCGTCAGAGAGCGCGCTGTCTTCGGAGGTTCGCTATTACAGGGACCACAGCCGACGCCACAATCCGAGTGAGCCAATGAAACGGCGTCAAAAGTGAGTCGTCAGAGAGCGCGCTGTCTTCGGAGGTTCGCTATTACGGGACCACAGCCGACGCCACAATCCGAGTGAGGCAATGAAACGGCGCCAAAAGTGAGTCGTCAGAGAGCGCGCTGTCTTCGGAGGTTCGCTATTACAGGGACCACAGCCAACGCCACAATCCGAGTGAGGCAATGAAACGGCGTCAAAAGTGAGTCGTCAGAGAGCGCGCTGTCTTCGGAGGTTCGCTATTACAGGGACCACAGCCGACGCCACAATCCGAGTGAGCCAATGAAACGGCGTCAAAAGTGAGTCGTCAGAGAGCGCGCTGTCTTCGGAGGTTCGCTATCACGGGACCACAGCCGACGCCACAATCCGAGTGAGCCAATGAAACGGCGTCAAAAGTGAGTCGTCAGAGAGCGCGCTGTCTTCGGAGGTTCGCTATTACAGGGACCACAGCCGACGCCACAATCCGAGTGAGCCAATGAAACGGCGTCAAAAGTGAGTCGTCAGAGAGCGCGCTGTCTTCGGAGGTTCGCTATTACAGGACCACAGCCGACGCCACAATCCGAGTGAGCCAATGAAACGGCGTCAAAAGTGAGTCGTCAGAGAGCGCGCTGTCTTCGGAGGTTCGCTATTACAGGGACCACAGCCGACGCCACAATCCGAGTGAGCCAATCGAAACGGCGTCAAAGTGAGTCGTCAGAGAGCGCGCTGTCTTCGGAGGTTCGCTATTACGGGGACCACAGCCGACGCCACAATCCGAGTGAGCCAATGAAACGGCGTCAAAAGTGAGTCGTCAGAGAGCGCGCTGTCTTCGGAGGTTCGCTATTACAGGGACCACAGCCGACGCCACAATCCGAGTGAGCCAATGAAACGGCGCCAAAAGTGAGTCGTCAGAGAGCGCGCTGTCTTCGGAGGTTCGCTATTACCGGGACCACAGCCGACGCCACAATCCGAGTGAGCCAATGAAACGGCGCCAAAAGTGAGTCGTCAGAGAGCGCGCTGTCTTCGGAGGTTCGCTATTACAGGGACCACAGCCGACGCCACAATCCGAGTGAGCCAATGAAACGGCGTCAAAAGTGAGTCGTCAGAGAGCGCGCTGTCTTCGGAGGTTCGCTATCACCTGGACCACAGCCGACGCCACAATCCGAGTGAGCCAATGAAACGGCGTCAAAGTGCGTCGTCAGAGAGCGCGCTGTCTTCGGAGGTTCGCTATTACCGGGACCACAGCCGACGCCACAATCCGAGTGAGCCAATGAAACGGCGTCAAAGTGAGTCGTCAGAGAGCGCGCTGTCTTCGGAGGTTCGCTATTACCTGACCACAGCCGACGCCACAATCCGAGTGAGCCAATGAAACGGCGCCAAAAGTGCGTCGTCAGAGAGCGCGCTGTCTTCGGAGGTTCGCTATCACCGGGGACCACAGCCGACGCCACAATCCGAGTGAGCCAATGAAACGGCGTCAAAAGTGAGTCGTCAGAGAGCGCGCTGTCTTCGGAGGTTCGCTATCACCGGGACCACAGCCGACGCCACAATCCGAGTGAGCCAATGAAACGGCGCCAAAAGTGCGTCGCCAGAGAGCGCGCTGTCTTCGGAGGTTCGCTATCACCGGGACCACAGCCGACGCCACAATCCGAGTAAGCCAATGAAACGGCGACAAAAGTGCGTCGTCGAGAGAGCGATCTGCCTTCGAGGTACGCTATCACTGGGACCACAGCCGACGTCAAGATCCGAGTGCACCAATGAAACGGCGCCAAAAGTGCGGCACCAGAGAGCGCGCTGTCTTCGGAGGTTAGCTATCACCGGGACCACAGCCGACGCCACAATCCGTGTGAGCCAATGAAACGGCTCCAAAGTGAGTCGTCAGAGAGCGCGCTGTCTTCAGAGGTTCGCTATTACCTGACCACAGCTGACGCTACAATCCGAGTGAGCCAATGAAACGGCGTCAAAAGTGAGTCGTCAGAGAGCGCGCTGTCTTCGGAGGTTCGCTATTACAGGGACCACAGCCGACGCCACAATCCGAGTGAGCCAATGAAACGGCGTCAAAAGTGAGTCGTCAGAGAGCGCGCTGTCTTCGGAGGTTCGCTATCACGTGGACCACAGCCGACGCCACAATCCGAGTGAGCCAATCAAACGGCGCCAAAGGTGAGTCGTCAGAGAGCGCGCTGTCTTCGGAGGTTCGCTATTACAGGGACCACAGCCGACGCCACAATCCGAGTGAGCCAATGAAATGGCGTCAAACGTGAGTCGTCAGAGAGCGCGCTGTCTTTGGAGGTTCGCTATTACCTGACCACAGCCGACGCCACAATCCGAGTGAGCCAATGAAACGGCGCCAAAAGTGCGTCGTCAGAGAGCGCGCAGTCTTCGGAGGTTCGCTATTACAGGGACCACAGCCAACGCCACAATCCGAGTGAGGCAATGAAACGGCGTCAAAAGTGAGTCGTCAGAGAGCGCGCTGTCTTCGGAGGTTCGCTATTACAGGGACCACAGCCAACGCCACAATCCGAGTGAGGCAATGAAACGGCGTCAAAAGTGAGTCGTCAGAGAGCGCGCTGTCTTCGGAGGTTCGCTATTACAGGGACCACAGCCGACGCCACAATCCGAGTGAGCCAATGAAACGGCGTCAAAAGTGAGTCGTCAGAGAGCGCGCTGTCTTCGGAGGTTCGCTATTACAGGGACCACAGCCAACGCCACAATCCGAGTGAGCCAATGAAACGGCGCCAAAAGTGAGTCGTCAGAGAGCGCGCTGTCTTCGGAGGTTCGCTATTACAGGGACCACAGCCGACGCCACAATC
>JAZHYW010017854.1:0-13250 GCA_037355805.1 Ixodes ricinus
CAGGGAGATCAAGGTGTTCGCTCAGACATTGTTGGGACGTCGCGTGCTCCACGTTAAAAGAACTTCCCGGAGAAAACGTAGAAATGACGTCGAATAATGTCGATGACGTCAAGGTGTTGCTCAGGACATTGTTGGGACGTCTCGTGCTACACGTTCAAAGAACTTCCCGGAGAAAACGTAGAACTGATGTTTATTAATGCCAATGACGTCAAGGTGTTGCTCAGACATTGTTGGGACGTCTCACGCTCAACGTTCGAAGAACCTCCCGAAATGAGAAACGTAGAAATGACGTCGAATAATGTTGATGACGTCAAGGTGTTGCTCAGGACATTGTTGGGACGTCTCGTGCTCCACGTTCAAAAAACTTCCCGGGGAAACGTAGAACTGACGTCGAATAATGTCGATGACGTCAAGGTGTTGCTCAGGACATTGTTGGGACGTCTCGTGCTCGACGTTCAAATAACTTCCCGGATAAAACATAGAACTGACGTCGATTAATGTGGAAGACGTCAAGGTGTTGCTCAGGACATTGTTGTGACGTCTCGTGCTCGACGTTCAAAGACCTTCTCATACAAGACGTCGGACTGTCGTCGATTACTGTTAAAGACGTCGAGGTAAAGCTTATGACGTTGTCATTACGTCCCGTGTTTGACGTTGTCGGAACCTCTCATGTGAACGTACCAATGACGTCGATAAAAAGTTTGTTAAGAACTTCGACGTCGCCCAACGTCTAGGACCTTATTTCGACGTCACCTCGACGTCTTGTGCTGCCTGGAATATTATTTCAAAAGAATTAAAAAAAGAAATTTCGGGTTTGCCATTGCACATTTTTATTCTCTGGTGTCATGTGCTCCCCACAGCAAAGCGCAAAACCCGTGGCTCCCGACGCGTGCACAATTTCCGATGCGGACAAATAAAACCATCATATACGACAGACGTAGTGAGAGGTCTACATAATATTTACTATATAAATTTGTTTACATCTTAAAAGGTCTAGCTTGTGAGGCGAACCAGCCGAGACAAGCGTGGTTCCAAAATTCAAGCTCCCAGCTGCTTTTTTTATTGCTGGACGTGCATTTCAGGAACACAATAACAAAGACGTAAATCATACAGTAGCGAAAGCACTAGAAGCGCAGTCCATGAGGGTTGGTGTCATAGGAATTAAAAATGTTTCATAGTCAGCAGCGCTTCGATCCGCGGGAGCCACTCAGGCACTCACTTCTTTGCCCTTAGTACTTCAACATACAAAGAAACACTTTCTCTTGAAATATTCCCGTGCCTCTCGCGGATCATTTTCGGCATGACGCGCAGCCATTCGGGACTTCCCAATACCGAGCAGCCCCAGCAGCATAACCAAGTCAAACGGGAAGCCCTCCTCATTTTTAACCGATAGAAAACGTATTCCGTGCGCGTCTAGAGGAGGCACTTCAAGGTGCGTTGGAGGACGTCCCAGAGGAAGACCCCATCCCAGCACTCAAACAAACGTGTTCGATCGTCTCGGGCTTCTTGCATAAAAAACAGTGAACCCCCACGGTACGAAAGCCCCATCTCGTCCAACCATGTTTAACGGGCAAGGTACCCGAATGTAATTTAAAGAAAAATGTCTTGGTGCCTGCAGGCAATGTCACTCAATGGGCGAATTTCGCTACACAAACCTGAGTTTCAGGAATGCACGATAGTATTCATTCTTTTGGAGGTTACTTGTAATAAGGCAATGAAGGTTGTACAGCCCTTGGATTTTTGCTTTAGAGCGCTGAAGATTTTTAATAAAATCCAGAAATATGACCGTTTTGACTGTTTTTAGCGCGTTTTGAGGCATTTCTGAAAATACTATTATTTAGAAGACAAACGTGACAAAACGCTTGGCCGTACGTACTAAGGGTGCGTCTAATCTTAATTTTAAGACCATGACGAGAAAGCAAAATATTCTTGTATTTGCGTATTTGTGTAAATAAAATAACCCTGCTAATTTTATTTCCAACTTGTTAAACAAGATGGCTACACTAGTACTAAATGCCTCAAACCGGAGATTTTCTTGCTGTTGCTGTTGTTTTTCTGTCGAGCTTGAATTTGTCTGCGATGTCTCGTTGCTCGTGGATCGGTAGCACGTGTAGCGAAAGCTCACGCTGTAAAGCCCACTGATCGTGGATTCAATCCCCTGCCCCTGCCCGTTTCAATCTGGATGAGCATCGTACCGGCGTGCTGTCATGTATCAATATTGCGTGATGCACGTTAAAGACGTCAGACATCCAGCGGTATACTGCACTGTCTTTCATCTCCAACGAAGACACCAGATGCCCTTAAAGCTGACTAACTTCCCGCTGTATAAACATAGACACAACAGTATTACAATTGCTGACTCCGTTGGTCGGCACTTTTTGAATGTTGCAAAAAAGTTTAACTAGTCATCAGCAGACTCCTAGCGAAAGGCCTGATAAGGCTCTGAAGGCGATACTTTTGTTGATTCTATTTTTTTCTGTATGTGCTATGTTAGCGCGCGTGGTCAAACGCTTGCATACGCTACAAGCGTGGCTCGTAAGCACCCTAAGATCGTGCAGGGTTGAACAGATATGTCCTAATATGTAGGGTGCCTCAACGTACTTCTGCTCAGGGTGACGCCAACCTTTGTATACTCCGTTTCACCTTATGTTGTATCGCAGCGAAGGCTAGAAGCGCGAGCTCATAGCGTTGGCAGCTGTGCCGCCGAGATGTGGCCCAGACCAAGGAGCTCGCGTTTGTAGCCTTCCCTGCGGTACATCATAAGGTGAAATAGAGCATAGTACCCGATGCCGACAGCACGCGCTCACGGGTAAAATACAAATAAATCGACGAAAACAAAATGTCGCCATAGCACAGTCAGTGCCACAAACGCGTGCCGAGACACGCTCTTTCACGCGCTTCTGAACAAAAAATAAAATATAAAAGTGTGGGACAAAATGGCCAGATGTCTCCACCCCACGGTGTTTAATAAAGAAAGAAAGAAGAAATACATTTAGGTGGTGACTCTGGCCGCTCTTCCCGCGTGGAGCGAGCGACCAGATCGTGTTCGGACCTAGATTCGAACGAGGAGTACACTCTGTTACACCTTATGATGCACCGCAGGAAGGGCTACAAGCGCGAGCTCCTTGCTCTGGGGCACATCTCGGCGGCACAAGCTCTCGTGACTTAAGAGCGGCTGCCAACGCTATGAGCTCGCGCTTCTAGCTTTCGCCGCGGTACAACATAAGGTGAAACGAAGTGTTAGTTAGTTCCGCGCCGCCCCGGGAGGGCGCTGAGGTGTGAGCACCGTTAAAGCCCCTCGATGTGTTTACGTTTGTCTAGCAAGTAGCGTCAAATGCGCGAGCGCACGAGGCCAATGTCTCGAGCGGCCCTTGGAAGCAAATGGCGGCGCAGCAGTGAAATGAGCGGCCCTTGGAAGCGAATGGCGGCGGAGCACGCGCTCGTGGCACGTGTCTCGCGCGTTTCTACAACAATGGTTGGCGGTACTTGCAAAAAGGCCTTTATCAAGGGGCTTTAAGCACCGTGGGTATGAGGTCTCTCTTCGGCGGCCACGGTTTCGGGGGCGTAGCTTGCTCGCCTTTTTCGCGGTGTGGTGGTGGTGTGCGGCCAGTGGCTGGCCTCATGTTTTGCTTTGGTGCTGCGTCGATCAAAGGTGCCATCATCGTGCAAGTTATGCTATAAGCATAACTTGCTCATAACAAGATTATGCTATAAGGATGGGAAAGACGTGCTTCGTTCCCAACTGCAATTCGGGGTACTGGAACTGTGCAGAGCGAGTGTCCTTGTTGAAAGCTCCATCGAATGACGCTCTCCTGGAGCAGTGGCGTCGTGCAATCCCGAGGGCCGATCGCAAGTTACTACCTAGTCTCCTCATCTCGTTGACCTGAAGTGAAGACCAAGCTTCACAGTCTAATTTCTGTCGAAGACTGGGAATGCGAAGATGTCTGGACAGAAAAGGCTGAAGAAACCAAGGCTGTGGACTGCATACTGTATTATGTAACTGGGATTCTGAGTGTGAAAATGAAGAAAGCTACACGCTGCCCTTCATGCCTATCCGCTTTCAGCATCGACAAAAACACTTCTGCTGAAGCAGCACTGACAAACGTGAAGAACATAGGAGGCCTTATACAACCCAACAAGAACCTTTTCCAGCTACTGAAGAAATCGGAACAGTTCTCCGTGTAAAATAAAAGCCACCATACTGTCTACTGGGACACAATCGACAGTGTTCTTGACACATCCACAATAACGTTTCCATGCGCTGAACACAAAGAAGAAAGAATGGCCCAGTTGCTCCACTACTACTTCAGCATGCGAATGCGACAACACTGTCAGCATATTACCATGAGTATGAACAAACAAGCTCAAGAAAAGAAAAAAATCAACAAAGCAGCGCTCGTCTTAGTTTAAGAGCATGGGTGAGAAACACAGGATGTAGGAGATGGCGTTCTTTGATAGTATGCAGTGAATTCAGCTCTTCTGTACAATTTAAAGCAAAAATATTTGTCAGATATTTTTTTACAGAAGAAAAGTGATTTATGTCCTATAACCGCTACTATTGTTTGACTTTCACTCACTGTTTCATCATGTCAGTCGGTATGTCATCATACTGTGTCATCATTTCAGTCACTATGTCATTAAAAATATAATTTTTTTCTGCTCACAAGGTTTGTATGTTCCACAGCTCAAGTTGACATTGTATGTATAAACCATTTGTAATGCTATAACCTTTATGCGCATGTAAAGAATTATTTTGGCCCCACTATATAACATTATTAGAATTTATTTTTTTCAATAAGAAGGCAGGAGCAGGATGGGAAATATCACCCGACCTCCTATAAAGCCACGCAATGTGTGTAAAGAATTAACGGAACTGTTACCAAACATGCTGTTTGACAAAACATGTGAGCACGACCCAGCTGTTTACTCTAAATTACTCTAAATTATTGAAATCCCAGTAGATTATGCCGGGAAGTTTTATATTTATACGAGTATTTTTGTCACGCTAAGTCATCATCGGAATGTTCTCGTTTAAAGAAACAGGAACTGCTCGGGGCAAAAGGCAATCAGTGCCAGTCCGCCAACATAAATCCACCATTTCACTCACAGTACACAGGGACCGAGTAAAGAATGCATAATTTCCTTCACAAGCCCTCTATACCAGCCTTCACAAGCCCCTCTAAACTTGGGCGCCATCTATCCCCGTGCGCGTGAAGCGCGCTCGCGCGCCGAACATAATGTGGTCGCCGCGTGAGACAGAGAGTCATCACCTAAATGGAAATAAAAAATATAGTTGAATGAGTTGCAAAGAAGGCTAGAATACTTATTCCGAACAACATTTATTTTATGAAACATTATTTCAGATATTTTCATTCTCTGTAGACCTTGTTTGGTGGATAGTGGACATGAAAAACAAAAAAAGCATGATTGTTATTATTTTGAACAATTACAATATATTTTCTTAACCAACAAACAGGTGCTTACTCTGAGATGCAAATTGAATTTTGACGTTAGCGTTTTGGCACCCGAAACAATTTTTTTTGTAAATTTAGCACTTCCCGTTTTGCGGATTTCTAAGAAAAACCAAACAGGCCATCAATAGGTAGAAAATACGTTTATACCTTAGGTGAGGCGTACGTTTCTTTTATTTTTATTTTTTCTCTCTTCACCTTTCTAATTTTTAGGCAAAATTAAATGAACCTCTAAATAACTTGTGTCTCCATAAGTAACCTCGGGAGTTCACTATGCTATTGTCCGTTAAAGGTGTATCCACACGACGGACCAAATTGCTGTTTTGGTCCGCGGGCCGCGCATCACGTGATCTTACGTCACCGGTTTTCGAGGTCCGCCGGCGGTCCGCGGCCCGCGCTTCTGAGAAATGCCAAGCGACTTTTCTCGCCCGGACCTTGGCGGCGGACCGCGGCGTTTTTAGTATAATTGAAGCGCTAAGTCTGGCAACAAGCTGGCTGTTGACCGCCAACTGTTGAAGACGAAGAAGACGAACCTTTTGTTGTGCGACGAAAAGAGTTGACTATGCAGACCAAGATCTTTCCTGCACATCCAGGGCTTCATCCAGCATGCCCTTTTCGGTTCACTAAGTCCTCCTCGTCCTCAATAGTCAACGCCAGGGCCACCGCGGCCAAACGTCTGTTTCGTTCAACCTCCATCTTGGCTCCTTACAAATAGCCTCAAAGCAGCTCGCTGCATGCGTTTGGCGGAGCTGTGAGGTCGAGGGTTAGACCGGCCCGTTCGCTCTGTCGTCTGCTCTTTTGGTCCGCCGTGTGGATGCTCATTGCAGCCGGGCGGCCCGCGAGCCGCGCATCACGTGATCAATCGGTCCGCGGCCCAGTCCGTCGTGTGGATACACATTTATGAGCACCTCTTTCAACAGCGACCTTACTATGTCAAGGTGGAATGAAGCGGTGCTACCTTACCTGTCTGGAAACAAATTGGGGTGTATTTATGTTTATACAGCCTAGTCTGCCTCAACGGTCGACTTGTCCCCAGCTGTAGGTGAGCAATTTAGCCAGTGCAGTACAACCGGTATCCTGGGGTCTTTAACGTGCATCACGCAATAGTGATACACGACCGCACGACGTTACGATGCTCATCCAGATCGAATCGGGCAGGGGTGGGGATGGAACCCAGGATTCCTGGGTTATAAGCGCGAGCTTTCGCTCCACGTGCTCCGAGCTGGTGCGCTCTAGCCACGGCTCTTGCCCACTCGGCCACCGATCCTTTTTTTTCTTCTTCACTGCACTTGGCCAGCGATTCCTCTTTATCTGTCTGGGCTAAAGCCATTCGATTTGTTTGCGTTATAGCCGTGCCACACGGGCAACTCGAATGACATTTACAACGAATAACATTTGAGCGGATGGCCAATCAACGCGCGACACTCCGGGCGTAGCGCATTCCACGCGCGACAGATTACGAGCTGATTCGCCGATCACAAAAATGTCATTCGTTGTAAATGGCATTCAAGTTGCCCGTGTGGCACGGGTAACTCGAATGCAAGTGGCGTCAAATGCGCCAGTGCACGAGGCCCGTGTCTCGAGCGGCCTTTCGAAGCAGTTGTCGGCGCAGTACTGAAATGAGCGGCCCTTGGAAGCGAATGGCAGCGGAGCACCCGCTCGTGGCACGTGTCTTGCGCGTTTCCACTACAATGGTTGGCGGTACTTGTACGCGTGAATTTTATCAAATGAATTTAGTCCGCACTTGCCGGCAGCGCCTTCAACTTATGGAATTTACGAGGATAACTCGAGTTCAACATGGCTTTGTATATTTGAGTGGTTCTTTTTCGCTGACAGGCAGACGGACGGAAAGTGTCCTTTGTTGCCATACCCGTTGCCAATCTTGTCAGCTGCTGTGCACTTGGCGCGCGATTGTGGACGAGTAGTAGAGCCGCGCCACTTGCATGGACAGAGAACTCCTTGGTACAGTTCACGGATGGGAAACGGTTGCTTCTTGTTGCTTTTGACTCGACGCGCAGAAGTGCGGACCTCTTCGACGAGGTCCACACCTCTGGACGTGCAGAAGTGTGGACTTCACCACTAAATGAGCTAAGCTTAGGGTTGGCACTCTGCTCCCCATGATATTGCTGTGGGCGCCGCCATCTTGGTGCTTGTAGAGAACAGTCGCAACTGCCGATCGTCATGATTCAAAAGTGCGACTTCCTCGGCCTTTGATTCTGTGCTAGGAAGCTCATGCAATATCGCTTTTCTCTGTCGCGAAGCATTTAAACATTTGTGGAGGACGTAAAAGCGTTTCCTGTGATTTCAGATAAATTTTCAGAGAATGGCAGCCATGATTATAAGCTACAATATGGACAGGTGTCGTTACCCTGAAGCGTAGCTTATTTAGTGTCACTAGGGAAGATCATGGCGGAACAGCGCAGCACTGAGCTAGATTTCAGACGCCATGTTCTTCTATATATAGTGCCACTAAATAAGCTACGCTTCAGAGTAATGACACTTGTTCATATTGTGGCTTAAAATCATGGCTGCAATTTCTTTGAAAATTTATCTGAAATTACAGAAACGCTTCTCCGTCCTCCACAAATGTTTAAACAGTTCGCGACAGAACAAAACAATATTATATGAGCTTCCTAACACCGAATCTAATGCTGAGGAAGTCGCGCTTTTGAATGATGACGATCGGCAGTTGCGTCTACTCTGCACAAGCACGAAAATGTCGGCGCCCACAACAATGTTGGGGAACAGAGTGCCGATACTCTAAGCGCAGCTCATTTAGTGGCTCTATCTCTTCCCTAAAGTTGCGCGCGGCACATTTCTCGAGCATTTCCACAAAAATGATTGGCGCCCCTTTTTCCGGGATAGATGGGCTTTACTCCACACAACCTGGGAGCGGGTTTGCAAATAAGTATTCAGACGAAGAGCAGGCCGATATAGGACATAGAAAGTGCAAAACTGCCACTTTATTTCTTTTTTGTTCTATATCTTTAAATTAAGCTGAAAAAATATATCTTCTACTTTTCTTTTCTCTTTTTTTTTTATGCAAAACAGCGTTTGCGTGTTAAATCTGGTGGTCCAAACGGTCGCAGCGCCGCACCTTGTGCTTTCGATAATTTCGAACGTGGATGGAACTTCGAATTCATTCTCAGATCAGAGCTTATTCTACGTTTTGTAAGCCACTGTAATAATCACAAATTATTTATGCAGGGAGTCGAACCGAAATGAGTTTCGGTTCGACTCCCTGCATAAATATTTTTTAATTGGGGGGGGGGGGAGGGGGGGCGAGATACGCTCTACTCACCCGGGCTATCCTCGCAGAGGTTGCCCACAGCGGAACTGAAGACGGCAGCCAGAGCGATCCACTGGCCGAACCGAAGCATCCAAGCGTCCATGGCCACCACTCTGCCGAAGAAGCACGGGCTCGGGGATGGCAGAACCTCTACAGGCAGTGTGCTGCGGAATGGTCTCGCAGAGTTACCCGTCCGGTCGGCCTGTGTCCACAGAGCACGGGGAATGACGGGCAGGAAGAGGGATGAGCCAGCGCGTCTGCTTACTTCGCACCTGCCTAACCAAAGGAATCGCATCCATGCATGATTAGGTACATAGGCACGCGAGTTAACACCTCGTCCATTAAAGGGGCCGTGAAAGGATTTCTTAGGTTCGCGAAATAATAAGCAGAATGAAAAACAAATGGGTGTTTCAAGGTCTCAAGCTTAAAACTTTTTCTTTCACGTCCTGATTTTCGTAACTTTTAAAAGGGCACTAACAGCCCGAAGGTAGTATTTTGTTTTTGTTGACTAAAACGATGCAAGTTGTAGTCATAGACACGCAAAAAAAATGCCACAAAATACCATGCGCGCGCGAGCCATTTTTATCTTTGGCGCCCTTCTCTCTCTTTTCTCACCAGAGGTCGGCATTTTATGTCACCCTCACTCACCCTCACCCTCACAGTTATACTCACCTAAGCCCCTCACTCACCCTCACCCTCACAGCTACACTCACCTTCAGCCCTCACTCACCCTCATCCGCACCGTCGCACTCACCTTCTGCCCTTCACTTACCCTCACTGAACCTCACGGCCCTCACGCCCCTCACGCACTCACCATCCTCACGGCATTCACGCACTCATACCCCTCGCGCACTCATGGCCATCACGCCACTCACGCACTCATGGACCTCACACCCCTCACGCCCCTCACACACTCACAGCGCCTCACGCACTCACCGCCCTCACGCACTCGTAGCCCTCACACCCCTCACGCTCTCATGGCCCTCACACCCCTCACGCACTCACCGCCCTCACGGCCCCCACGCACTCACCATCCTCACGGCCCTCATGCACTCATACCACTCACGCTCTCATGGCCATCATGCCACTCACGCACTCACCGCCCTCAAGCACTCATGACCCTCACACCCCTCACGCCCCTCACGCACTCACTGCGCCTCAAGCACTCATACCCCTCACGCACTCACCACCCTCACGCACTCATGGTCCTCACATCCCTCACGCCAACATAACCCTCACGCACTCATGGCCCTCACACCCCTCACGCCCCTCACGCACTCACCGCGCCTCACGCACTCATACCCCTCACGCACTCACCACACTCACGCACTCATGGCCCTCACACCCCTCAAGCCAACATACCCCTCACGCACTCATGACCCTCACATCCCTCACGCCCCTCGCGCACTCACGGCGCCTCACGCACTCATACCCCTCACGCACTCACCACCCTCACGCACTAACGGCCCTCACTCCCTCACGCCAACATACCCCTCACGCTCTCATGGCCCTCACAGCCCTCACGCACTCACCGCCCTCACGGCCCTCACGCACTCACCATCCTCACGGACTTCACGCACTCATACCCCTCACGCTCTCATGGCCCTCACGTCCCTCACGCACTCACCGCCCTCACGGCCCTCACGCACTCATATCCCTCACGCTCCTTTGGCCCTTACGCCCCTTACGCACTCACCGCCCTCACGGCCCTCACGGCCCTTACGGCCCTCACGCCCCTCACTCACTCATGGCCCTCACGCCACTCAGGCCCGCTTCAAACTGGACAATTTCGCCCAGCAACTTGACGTCGCAACACCAGCAACACGGGCCGCCCACCTTCACACGCAGCAACCAATTGCTGCCATTTGCCATCGTCATCGTGAAATTTTATTTTTCTTGCACTATTTAGACACACAATTACGCGCTATAAATGTGTTTTCATGCATTTAAATCTAGTTGAGAATACTAATACATATTTCTGAAACTGTTTATTTCCAAAACCATTAGTTTCAAACCAGAACCAAGTCCTTTGTTATCATCATTACCGGCATGAGGTATCACGTGAAAATATTGCGTTCCTGATTGGCCTGCAGCCGCTTCAAACGTCTTTAAATTGCTCCGAGTTGCTCGTCTGTTTCGAGCCGGACCCGATCTCGGCAATTCGTGTCGATCTAGGGAAAGCTAGGGAACAACCCGCCAGCAACACCAAAATTGCTGAGAAGGTTGCTCCGTCTGAAGTGGGCCTCACGCACTCACCGTCCTCACGCCCCTCACGCACTCATGGCCCTCACACCCCTCATGCGCTCACCGTTCTCGCGGCCCTCACGCACTCACCGCCCTCACGGCTCACACGCACGCACACGCCCTCAATGCCCCCTCACGCACTCACGGCCCTCACGCCGCTCAGCACTCACGGCCCTCACGGTCTACCCTCACACTCATGAATTTTCCTGGTCGAGAAACTCACTCACCCTCACCTCGCCTGTGAAGATTAGGGTGAGTGAGGGTGAGTGACGGTAAGTGAGGGCCCTCATGGGTGAGGTTGCCGAGGTATGCTTCTAACTTCCCCGCTTCTTTTAGAGCGCAGCTCTTAGGCGCCCGTTTCCGGCTTGAGCGGCATCGCCGTCGCCGTTGGCGTCGCCGTCGGCGCGCCGTTGGCGTAACCGCGCGGTGCATGATGGGTAAATTGTCCCCGCTAAATTTAGCGGAAAATTTTCCCCGCTAAATGTAGCGGAAAATTTTCCCCGCTAAATTTGCGGAAATTCCGCTAAATTTGGCGGAAAATTTTCCTGCTAAATCTAGCGGGAAAATTTCCCCGCTAAATTTGGCGGAAAACTTTTCCGCTAAATTTAGCGAAAACGCCCCCCCCCTCGAGGTCACGTGACTCCCAGGCCACGTGACCCCCCCCCCTCCCTCGAGGTCATGTGACCCCCCCCCCCCGCCGTGCCTTCCCCTCCTGCTCAAGAGCTGAGCTCTAAATCGGCGTTACAGGGAGTTGTAAACGGCTTTCATTTTTTTATTTCTGACTTAGAAGCATTGTAAGCGACATTTTGTATAATATTTATTAACGGCATTCGTAAAACGTATTTTGTCACGAAATAGCGAACGCACCACGGCCGTTCTTTTTGAAATACCGAAAATAGTAGTCCGGAGTGATGTAGCCTTCTGGCTTTTTCTCCTCCCTCGGAAAACATGGCTGCGCCACGACGCTCGGCGCATGTAGCACTGAGGATGATCGGAGAGTCGGGGAATCGGACGAAGTGATCTTTTTCAGGTGCCCGACGACCTCATATAGTGCGAAAAGAAAATCATTGAACGGTCAAAACAACTGGGTTTGGTGTCTGTGCACCGTAGTTTCGGTTGTGACTCCGCCGGGGCAGCCTTTCACCAGCACCGGCGTTTTAACCAAAGTTTGAGGTTCGCTGAAAGGGCCCTAAGAGACACCTTCAAACATCGAATGTGAAGCGTCAGTCTGCTCACGGCGATAGGCGGTACACGAAGTAGAGTGGTTGATTGCGGGACTCGGGCGAACACGACATTTTGGGTCGGGACGGAGGGACGGAGGCATGAGAGAAACTCGAGCTGCAGGACGACTCAATCTTCAACGTCACTGCACGGGCGCGGATCGCGCGAGAACTTCAAATTTGATTCTTGGAATTTTTTCATTTTTTTGACTTCACGAATACTGAGTTTTAAGTTTCAAATTTTTAGGGTAATGTCCAGGCAACGTTTTCAATCACTTGAAATCATATGAAAAAAATGAAAGACATTTAAAACTCCCTGTGATGCCGAATTAGAGCGCATGCAGCTCTTGAGTAGGAGGAGGGGAGGGTACGAAGAGAAGGGTATGGCCCTCCTCCTCCGTACCCTCCCCTCCTCCTGGTCTCGTCGTCCCTCGTCCCCATCCCCTCCGTCTCCTCCCCCTCCTCCTCCCTCTCCCCCTCCTCCATCCTCCTCCTCCTCTCATTGTCCTTCCCTTCTCCTCCCCCTCGTCCTTCCCCTGCCTGCCTCTCCCCTCGTGATGTCACTCGTGACGTCACTCATGAAGGCCTCGTGAAGTAAAGGTCACGTGAAGGTCGTGACCTTCACGTGACCTTCACGAGTGACCGTGACGTCACGCGTGATGTCATTGTGGAACACATCTTATGATGCAACGCGCGGGTCACGAGGGACCTGCGCGTTGCATCATGGGATGCTCCCCATAATGCAACGCGCGGGACCCTCGTGACGTCACGTGTGACGACATTATGAGAAACGTCCCATAATGCAACGCGCGGGCCACAAGTCAAACCCGCACGTTGCGTCATGGGACGTTTCCCAAAATGCAACGCGCGGGACTTTCGTGACGTCACGTGTTACGTCATTATGGGAAACGTCCCATAATGCAACGCGCGTTTACGCCGACGGCGACGGCGACGCCGCTCAAGCCGGAAACGGGCACCTAAGAGCTGCGCTCCAAAATATGGCTTTCACCTGTCAGTGCCCCTTTA
>JAZHYW010017855.1:0-14260 GCA_037355805.1 Ixodes ricinus
CAAACCTTTTGTCGTTCCGCGTGTATATACTAAGTATGGAAAAAGACTGCGTTCTTTTTATGTCCCTGAGCTCTTTAACAACATGTCGGATACGTTTTTTGAAATAACTTCCAAGCGTCAGTTAAAAAAAGCTTTACTAACGTTATGCTAGAGTTATATGTACCCAACTTTGGATAATTTTACTAACTTCTATATGTTTACTCTTCATCTCTTTTTTGTTATGCGTCGACAGTACTGAAAAGTATCTGCATTGCTTGGCATTCGTTTGTTGGGTTTTCGCCGCTATTTTTTTTTGCTAAGTTTAGATTTGTAGTTTCATGCACTTTTGTTCTTGCTTTTTGCAAAAGACGAATAGAACCATTCAGCTCTGTTCTTTTTTTTTTAGGTTTTGTTGTTTAGCTTATTTAAACTTCGATTGTTTATAGGTTGTATCTGTTCCCATTGTGTTTAGCTACTTCGCACATGTGTTGTGCTTGCTACTATTATTTTTTTGTGTATACTATAATTTTTTTCCTTTACGCCGCTGCTGGGTCCAGTCCCACAAGCCGCTATTGGCTTTCGACGGACCCGCTTTTTCATGTATTGTATTGACATTTGTGCAATAAAATTATTATTATTATTATTATTATTCAAATCTTGATGTCCGCCGTACGCACACTGGGTGCTGCCTGTAAAATGTCTAGAAAATTTCCGAATCCGAAGACGTTTCTTGTTCTTTACCGTGCCTTAACTCGACCGCTACTAGAATACGCATCGGTGGTCTGGAACGGCATTTGTTCCAGCAGCTCTTTAGGGCTGGAGAGAGTTCAACATAAGTTATTGCCAATTTATAGTAGATACCGTTACTTGCGTGACAACTCATCTTTTTTGAGCGACGACTGTGTGATAGGGGACTTACATTTATTTACCCTGCATCAGCGCCTAAATAAAACAATTTTCTTAAGCCGTTTACGGCATTATTGACTGCCCTGACTTGTCGGCACAGATGCGTCTGAGACTCCCACACATGGCAACACGTCCCGCGAACGTCAAGTTGTCTCAACCCTGGTTTTCGTACAGAAAGGACACACAATCGTCTTGCCAGTGACCTGGACATGTCTTGTGGATGTAGAGAAAGTTTCCTGAGATCTCTTTGTGAGCTATATTACTCTCGTTATTGCTTTCTTTTTTTTTTCTCATGTGTCTTTTCACAAGGACGCTTTCTTTGTTATTGTCGGGAGAATTTTTTGTTTCCAATGTGCAGATGGCATCACTGTGAACAAATGTTTCAATTTTTGTTGTGTGTTTTTTTTTCTTAATTGTAATGTGAACTTGTCACATTGTGTACGTTCAATATACTTTTTTTCTTTCTTTGTGTGTGTGCTAATACAAAGACCGAAAGGTCGTTCCTAGGCTCCAAATAAAGCTCATCCTTGATTCTTGATCCTTCTTCTTCTTATTATTATTATTATTTAAAGTGGCGCTATTCCTTTATCGTATCCCTGACTGGAAAGCTAAAACGCACTCTGTTTGAAATTTGAAAAGAAAAAAAGGATATTTCCTTTCTCTTCGTTGAATGTGCACATGTTTACATTAACTCCCGAGGGCTAGCGTTGGTGTGCGCGATAGGGTAGCAACAAAACGTGCTTCTTCATGTATTCCTGCAATCGTTGGAGCGAAGATTATTACGGATATGGCATTCCCCTGCGCCCGGGAGCGAAGCAACCAGCGTGATATACTGATTTTTAAAAAAATGACCGCATCTCCACGTGGTGAATGATGTTGACTGGGGCGAAGCTCTGGTGGTGCTGATGATACTGATTTTGTTCATAGGTAGTGCTGATGGTGCTGATTTTTTTTATTGCTCTTAGGTAGTGCTGAGTTCCGGGTTGCGTTTCGACTTCATTATTACTGCTTTATGGTCGGTAAAATGCAGAGCCAGTGGTTCTTCTAGCGGATCAGCTTGGATCCGCTAGAAGCCGTGGGAACGCATCTCCACCACTTAAGTCAGCGGTCCATGTCAGAAAGAGAATGTGTGGTATGGAACGTGGTTATATACGCATTTGAGCATTTGACCGCAGCGCCCTCTCGTCTATAAACGTTGAGTCAATGAATGCAAAGTTTAACGCGATTATATACGCATTTGATTGCAGCGCCCTCTCCTGTATAGACGTTGAGCGGCTACAGGCAATGTTTCATCCATGACATCCCCAGCTCTCGAGTTACTACCACATCTCAGAGTCACCTACTCGTCCCGCAGTCGTGGCCGAGTGGTTAAGGCGATGGACTAGACATCCATTGGGGTCTCCCCGCACTGGTTCGAATCCTGTCGACCGCGCAAACATTTTTTTTATTTTCTTAAGAAGACAGATGGGATGGCAATCGATGTGAGCACGGACGCCGGACGGACGGACGGACGGACGGACAAGGCTAGACCCTAAGGAGCTTCGCCCCTAAAATGTTTACTTTGGAGGTTATTTGGGTAGAAAACCTACAAAAGAAGCACTCTTAATCGCGAGAGATTTTTTTCCGCGGCTATTCAAGATGGCTCTTCGCTCGGTGACTGAGCGGTTAGGCTTATCTTAGGAAAAAGAGCAGCTCGGTGCTGTTTTCTTAGATTCAGCGAGCAATTAAAGTAATTGTACACACACCAGACACGTTGCACCTGTCCATTCTTAGAGTGAAAAATATATATTAGCATGGACTCTGCGGAATCATGTATCGTTTAATGCTCGGATGAGCCACCACTACGCCGTTCTTGAAAACTGTGGCTGACGATTATCAATCAACCAATCAATCAAACAACAAACAATCAATCAATCAATCAATGTTTTATTGCGATCCAAAAAGCAGTCACGGCCCTAGCGCGTTACACTTTATTATATAGTGAAAGACACTATATAATAGTTAAAACGATAGAACATCACTAAGGATTATGAAGGGCCTTCTTTGCCATTTTTATGATCGCCACGGTTATACGATGATTCACCTGCGGTCAGCTAAAACTAGGCAGATCCTTGAAGATGTCCACTGTTTCAATAATCGCAAAACGTATTATTCTCTCGTAAAAAAATAATATTTCGTCCATCGGTCAAAGATCAGTGGGAATTTTCAGCCTCTGTGAAGAACAAAATTACCATTTTCTCTACATGAACAACTTCCTTCTTTACAGAAAAACAAAAGGAAACTATCTGTCGGCTCGTTTGGGGAGTAAATAGTACCCCTTTCTTAGAGCGAAGAAAATGGAGTAAAAACAGAGAAAGAAAGAAAAAGATACAAGTTCGAAGCACAGCTTGAATTCAACGGTCGAACCTCGGGGTTATATCGTCTAACGTACTACATCGCGGACAATGCGAGCTGAAACAGTTCTTTATCCTTTTTGGCGTACCTGCCAATTTTGGAGAGAGCTGTGGTCTGGACTTGGAATGAAATGCGAAGTTCAGGACCCACGCTTCGAACTCCTTGACAAATCGAGCGATAATAATACCCAATTCACACGACCGTAAAGGGACCTTTAGCTAAGGGACCTTTATTCTCTGCGGATTGTGAGCCGCGCGTGAGCGCGCGTGGCGTAGTGCTCGCGACCCAAGAGCACGGGCTGATTCGCCGATAGCAAAGGGACCTATGCCTTGCCGATACCAAAGGACCGATAGCAAGGGACATAGTCAACCTAAAGGTTGACCGTGTGAATGGGGTATAAAGCTTGTGAGGACCGCAGACGCCGTAAAAGGCCGGATCAGGTGTGTTAATTCTATTATCTGCGAAAGTATCTCGAAGCCGGGGTCACGCTGCTCATACATCATACGAAATACAGTGTGCGCACAGATTCGAAGGCGAGTCACCGCGAGATCCATGCTTCGAATGCCGCGTGGCAATGCGTTCAAGGAGAAAACTTGGCACACGGCATTCGAACCACGAATATTGCGGTGACTCGAGTTTGCAGACCGCCTTTTGTATGAGCAGTGTTGGATCCAAGGCCGCACTGCGAGAAGCGACCGTCGCTTCTTCAGAAGTTCCGGAGGCGCGGATGGCGTGGCTGTGAGGTGGCGTGCTGCGGCGCGCGGACCAGAGAAGATATAGTGCGGCGACACGGCCGCGCGTGCACCGCCTTCCCGTCATTTGTCTCGTGTTTTTTTTTTTTTCTCTATACCATCGGTAGAACAAAGTAGCCGACGAAAACGTCATCTCTTTGAAAGCCATAGCTACGCGTTGTTGTCTGGTCCGAAGCGCCCGGATGTGCCAGTCGCGTATCTCTCCGCGAGCGCCGCATACGCGAGCAACACGAACGTCCTCTGTGTCGTTTGCTTCCCAGACGTTGGAAAAACGTTTTAAAACACCGCTCGCGTTATAAGACAACTCAATTATACTGTACCCAGTGGCTACACATAATGTTAAATGAACAAGAAACTTTAAAGTCCGTTCGATTTTAGTGCATGATGCATTTTTCGAAACGCAAAGCGAGAAATATGCTCAGCGCAAAACTCGGCGCCTGCAAGGTCGTTTTACCTCATGAAGCTTGGATCTAGTTCGGTGCACGTGACCGCTTCTCCGCAAATACGGAGTTGGCGGCACACCAAAAAGGAACGCGACACTCTCGCTCTGCAAGCAGAGCCTATACAGTTATTCTAAGGTGTCCTAAATCAGATAACTTACAGTCGGCCTCATTTTCTTGTCGCAAAAAAATGGGAAGTTATAAAAGAGCGCAGGAAGCTCCAGCCGGTGTTTCTGTTGAGCGAGCACATAAAATCGAAAGAATATTTTGTGAAGGCACGCGAAACCTCACGCCGTTATCAGGGATAATGGATTATTGTTCTCACTGCGTATAGATGATTAGGACACTTATAACAATACAACAATAGAACAAGGTGCTGTCTCAGGCGCAAAATTGAACATTCATCGAGCGCGAGCTTCGTCTCTTAAATGCGTAATTCTTGCGAGCTACCTTAGGCACTAAAATTTCAAAATAATTGTCCAACACGTTTTTGTTGTCTCAAACTACGACGAACGTAGTCAGGAAGCTCATTGTTTGGGGTCAAGGAAATGCGTCCGGTACCACTCGATGTGCTAGAGATGTCGCTTTGAAAGTGATCAGACACTTTCAAGCGCCATTTTTGATACTTCGGCGGCCAAGATTCAAAACACAACTGTAGCATTTTAATACACTAAAAAGGCAAGTAATTCCAGTATAGATTTCAGACATAACGATTCGAGCTGGAACAAAAACGAACGAAACTAAGGATATTTCACCAATTCACGGAAACTGGAAACATACGGGTTGGTCTTTCCTTCCATCCCAGCAACGAACCAAAGCACATGTACGAAACGGAGCTACCAAGTCCGGGGAGGGAAAAGACTGTTCACGCGGATGCTTCGTCGGGGTAGTCGTAAAAATAAAACTTACAAAGAGAAATTAAAAAGAAACTCTTCCAACCGTCGGGATGGTAAACGAGCAACTTCAAAAAGCCGATGGCCACGCTGAACTTGAGCAAAATAAAAGCTTTATTTTTAAAGGAGAAAAAAAAAACCTTTAGGTCCTTTAGGGGCTATCATGTGTGGCATAAATATGGCGTTGCACTATTTGAAAGACGGAAAAAAAAAGAAGGCAACGAGTCTGACATTTAAAAAAAAAACAGATGTAGCAAACAAAACGCCAGTCCTCTTTGCTGGGAAGACTACATCACCTCCGTCCGATGAGGAGCTCTCATCAATGTTTCATGTACTTCGTCATGTCACGTCTTAACACATATATAAACCAGAAGAAAAGAAAGACTCGGCACGAAACACACAAAAATAATTAAAAAAAAACTAGCGTTAAAATAAGCAATTGGTTAAAGTGTCTCATCTTAGCGCGTTCACGGCGTCCCAACTTCGACTTTATTACGCTGACCTTCGCGTGTCTCGTTTATGGAGCCGAACCACCGAAAACTGAAAATAATGACCTCCCACGAGGCCTATCGTTAGCGATAATAACGTCGCGGCGTCTAGAAGGCAGCTGCACTAACCTCTCGTTACGGCCTTCGCGGGGCGCCGATAAGATCCCCGCCTTCTCGGAAAGACGCGAATGTATTCGAGAATACGGGTGAAGGAGGAAAAGGGGTCTCCGCGCGGTGCAGAATTTGGCAAACATAAAACACATGAAATGATTTTTTTTTCGCCTGGGATAAATTGGTATTTTACTAATCGCATATCGTCTAGTGCGCCAAAACAAAACTAGTGCGCGAAGCAAGCTAAACCGGTGTCAGCTGCTCGTACACATCATACAAACGACAGTCTGTGAACACGAGACACCGCAATACTCGTGGTTCGAATGCCGCGTGCCCAAGTTGCTTCCTGAACTCATTGCCACGCGGCATTCGAAGCACGGATCTCGCGGTGACTCGCGTTCGAATCTGTATGCAGACTGTCTTTTGCACGATGCATAAGCAGTCTGACCTCGGCTTTTAAGCCAGCTTTTCGGTACGAAAATTTGAAAATATATACCGGACCCTATCTTACGTCCTTTCCTTCGAAAGTTCTCCGCCTTTTCACCGTGACGCATCCGCGGTGACTGAGCACGTCAGCCGAACCCAGCTCACGCACTGGACGCGAACACTGCATCACTCGGCATATGCGCTCGTCAGCAATCAATCCGTCGACGAATATTTCTGAATTCGCGTTCGTGGCCAATGAATGCCGTGACGGCATTTATCGCTTGAGAATGACAAGTTCCACGGTGTGCTTAAAAAGCACGTGTGGAAGCTCGGAGTCATCGCGTCCGGTGCTTAAGCACGTCACGACCACGTGATTTCTCATTTGGCTTTTTAGTTGAGGATTAAAGCTATAGGAGGAAGAAGTTGAAAAATCATTTCATGGTCCCTTTACGAATAATATTAATTTTGATGACTCGACAAACTACCCTAAGCCTAAAAGTCGTACACATTGGTACACTGACTGGCTGCGCCACTCGGTGGCGGAAAACGAAGAACATGTGAATACCTTTTTCGCAAGAAGGGCGGAGAGGAAGAAGCGCCCGTCCCTGATTGGCTGCACCCTCAATAGGAGAGCTATACGTCACATAATGTAACCCGAAATGTTCAAGCACATAAAGCATGAATTCTGTTACCGGAAGACGTAAAACGTCACAGGGACGTCAGAGGCAAACGCGAGAATGTGCACGTTTTCAGGTGCACGCAGGAGGATAATATTTTCGCTTGGACCAGCGTTAAAGGGACACTGACAGGGTGTTTATGCTCGCCGGGGTTTTTATTTGAACAGGACTTATAAGAGACCAACTACCCAGAACATAATTTGCGCCTCGAAATCGTTTTCCTTTCCGCCACGCTGAGTCCAGACTATAGCGTGCCAAATATATTCAAAGTCGTGGGTCATCTTCGGCACACATTCAAGATTAGAAATAGAAAAGAAAAGGAACCCTATATATGTGGCTTCAAAAGATCTGCAAATACGTTGATTGGAAAAAAGAAAAGATTTAGCAGTCCCACGTAAATCTTGAGTACAGTCACAGCTCTAGCTGCGGCAAGACACGGCGAAGTTCTTAGGGATCGGCGTCGCGTTCCCGCACCGTGGGGTACGTGAAAAAAAGCGTTCGGAACAAAATCATAGACATTTGTTTTGTTAAAGCAAGTAGGCAGGCGAGCTGGTTAAGAATAGATATAGCAACCCTGTAGCTAGGGGACAAAAACGGAACGGACAGACACGAAACTCCCGAGTTTCGTGCCTCTCCGTCCCATTTTGTTCCCTAGCTCCAGGGTTACATATATGTCTATCTGTTTTGTTCCGAATGCTTTTGTTTCTTCCTACAGTGATAGCTGTGATGGGTTTTTCCCACCACTGGAAATGACGTCCGCTGTTGATGTTGTCATGTTATGGCGATGTAGGGCGTCGATCGTCGATATTGCCACATCCTTGAAGAAGATCGCCTGCCGCTCACGGGAATCGAACCTGAGTAGGCCAAGCCCGAAGCGGAGGCGTTACCACAGGGCTACGTTTTTCTTTTCTTCTTTTTTTCTTTTGAGCACAGGGTTAACTAACGCAGTTAACGATCCGCTTTAAGCTGTTTTTTGTAGTAGCCGATCAACGAGGTAGAGGCGCTTAGAGCGATAAACTGGCAGCTGAAAGTGACCCCTAATTGGCCGCCGCCATGTTGCACATTTTTAACCACTAGACACGTGACCTTATAGTTTTACGTCTAGAATTTAACGAAGTACCGCGCACAAATAATTGCTTATTGATCTTTAATAACAGTTCCCACGAGATAAGTTATGTTTCGTTTGTTTTAAGTCAAAATGTGCTTTTGCGACAAAAGCTCAGGCAGCTTCGCAATGCCTCGGCTAGATGCAGTCAGCCGCGGTGCTGTATTTTGGGTTTTCATCGGAGCTAGACACTAATCTCTGGGTCTAAGCAGTATTGAAAAAATGGTTTATCGTGTTTTTTTGTTGTTTTTTTCAGCGATCGCACTACAAATTTTGGCTCAGTTTTGCGTAAAAGCCTCAGGATTTGGTACGGTCACGTGTCTAGTGGTCAAAATAGTACAACATGGCGGCAGCCAGGTGGGGGTCACTATTGCCTGGTGAACGGATACCAGTTTATCGCTCTAAGCCCCTCTACCTCGTTGTACCCGATGCCCACTGTACGTTTTCTCTGGAAAACAATATAGAGCCGATGCCAAAATGCCAATGTAGCACCACGGCCGCTTGATCGCCCCAAGGGCAGTCCTAATCGAGCGGCCGTGGTAGCACTGTCAACGCCAAGAGCTCGAGCCGGGAGACAAGCTTTCACGTGCTCCGGGAAAAAAAAAAGGAAAGAAAGGGGGGGGGGGGGGCGTTAAGAACAAAATAGTTAGATGTCTATTGTGTTCCGAACGCTTTTGGTCACGCGTCCTGAACGTGACGCCGATTCCTAACGACTTCGCCGTGACTTGTCGCAGCTATCGATGTGACTGTACTCTAAATTAACACAAGACTGCCCTTTTTTTTTTTTTAGCGCGTGAAATTTTGTTTTTTAGCACAAGCTTTTGGCATCGACGGTGCTACAACAAATATTTTTACCGATTTATTTTTATTTGTTTACAGTGACCATTGCGTATTACAAAACCCCTAAGTTTAAAGCGTGTTGTTAACGATGCGGCGTAGCTCCTTTATATTGAACAGACCTACTCCAAAGCTCAAAGCGCCTCTTCGCGGCGTAATGCCACGTTATGCATTGTGGGAATCAGTGGTGAGCGAAAGCTGTATGGGCTCCGCTCCTGGCCCACCGATTCCCAGAATGCAACGCGCGCGGTGACGGATTAGTGGAAGTAGTCTATTCACGTGTAGCGTAGCTCAGTGGTAACGCCTCCTCCTCCCACGCAGCGGACCCATGGACCCAGGTTCGATTCCCGAGGGCGGCGGGCGTTCTTTTTCAAGGATTTGGCAACATCGACGACGGACGCCCTACAACGCCAACTACAACATCAACAACGGACGTCATTTCCAGTGGTGGAAAGAGACCTATAACAGCTATCGCCGTAAAATGTAGCACAGATCACAAGATGTACTACGAGCGGGCTGGACGACGCGATGGCGGAGCACGGCGGACGAACGTTGCGACCGACATGGGACCGCTGCTTTGGAAATGCTGTTCGTGGTACCGGCCAATCAATTTCCGACCGCAGAACAGCGAGCGAAAGGGATACAAGTGCGAAACAATCGCACGACAAACGGTGCATGCAACGTCGTCGTCGTCGTCGTCGTCTGCTTCACACGCCCGAGAAGCGGAGGAAAGGAAAAAAATGGGTAGGCAGAAATAGCCGCGTGACTTCCGGCAACTCCATCCACCTCGGTACGCGTAGTTGGCCATGAATTTCCGTGCTCATGTTTCGGTTTCTGAGCAGTGAGTTTTCTTGCTTCATAAAAAAGATGCGTGACTCTTCAGCATAATAGCGATTAAGTAGTGTCCTAACAAAACAATAAATCGCCTTGCAAAAAATGAAAATAAAAAAAATCTTGATCGTTTTAGTGTTCCTTTATTGCTCCTTCCTTATCTGACCAATCTCTTAATCGACAGCAAACATAGCTTTGCCCATTACTTTTTCTTGGGCCACTTCCTTCACGGTCATACGAACATGCTTACAGTGCCACATACTGAAATCAGACTCTTCGGCGCCCACACCACCGAAGCGTGCGTGGCGCTGAGTCCGCGTTTTTCCGGGTCCCTTCGTCGCAGTGCCCTCTACGTCAGAGCGGTCATGGCTCGTTGCCAGCTCCGAACATTATCTGTCCGCGGTTCTCTCCGGCAGACAGCACGGAATAGCGCCACCTAAATTTGTTTGTTACGCCGCGGCTGCAACAAGACATGAGCAAGGCAGGTTTATGACGTTCTTGCCGTCAGTAGAAACCAGACTCAGTTAAATTGCAGCATCACGGATGGCGAACACCACCGAATCAGAATGCCCGTGGATATGCGGGGTACATGATGTCGAAGTTTGCATTACGATGTTTGATGAAAAATTGATACTTCTGTTTATCTATGTAAGTAGCTTTGACTACACAAAAAGAGACATTGAGGCTGTATAGCCCAGTGTACAAAAGTTCCACCGCCTATCTTTCTCTTTTATCTAGGTGTTAAAAGTTACCTAGGAAACTACTAAGAATTCAGTTGAGGGAATCACTGTCACTCCCCCTGTCGGCACGCGGCCTCAAGGAGGCCCCCTGTCCACCGCTCCTGCACCTAAACCCTTTCACCGCAGCATTTCTTAATGCAAAAAAGTGAAATAAACGTTTCCTACCTACCTGTCAGAGGAATCACGATTTTCGCGCTTTCGCGTGAAAAAAAAATTTCTGTGGTTTCTAGCCTTGCTTGAGCTGCAAAGACGCTTTTTATGTGGCACCTCCAGCGAAGAATTGATGTCAACTTGAAACCCAAAGGAAAAAAGGTAAATCAGAAGAGAAGTCATAGGAAAGATAGATATATTTCATTGTTACTTTTGGAGTAGCGGGCAACTTCGAACGAGTTGTGTGAGAAAATGTTGGTTCTAAGCTTGCTCTAAATGATCCTCGCATGCACTCAGAACAATCGTCAGAGAAAAAGAAAAACCAACGCAAGCGTGTGCAGCCTTCCGGGAGAGAGCACTACAGCAGAAGCGACAGAGAAACCGTGAACGGCCCAGTCTACCTTATTGGAAAAGGCGCTAGGTCAGCACACCACACCATTCCAATGTTGATACATATCTGCAGCCCAGACTTCCTATATCGTAGCCCAGCACGCGCACGTTGGTCACTTCAGAAGGCGAGCAAAGCAAGCGCCATACAGCACGAACACTGAAAGTGGCACCTGCCCGAAGCCCCTTTACCGGAACGCTCTGCACTCCAGCAACCGAACACACAGCGCACGATAAACGATGTCTTCCTCGGAGACTTCGTCGAATATCGCGCACATGCCCTACGAACGCCCTGGGCTGGGTGTGAAGACGCACAGTGGAGTCCGCCAAGAGCCACAAAGGAGACTCACGGCTGTGCGATACTTGATTTCCGTCACCCGGTGATACCAACATACGGGACGCGTGATCGTCACGTTTCGTACCTAACCAGGCGTATACGTGAAGCAGATTCTTTCTTGCGCTCCATCTTGTCGCCTCTGGCGCACTTCAGCCGGATCCATTCATTCAAGAGCTACTTCGGAAGGATAAGTGGTCGTTCGGAGAATACAGGCAACGGCTCACCAAAACAAAAAGTAAGAAGCGAGAGAACGGACGAGATAACAAAGAAATGACAGCAAAGCTCTGCCAGCAGCGGAGCAGCTCGTACGCTCGTATGGGCAATCAAGCGAGGAGAGGGTGAATAAAAACGAACAAGAACAACACCCACGCCCTTCGGAGCACTTTGCGAACGCAGGGCGATGTCCCCGCCCAAAAGGGTACGAGTACGCAAGGTATCACGAACACTGTCCAAACGCACCAGACGCTGAGAGGATCGCTTCTTGTGCTGCTTCGGCGTTCTCGTGGTAGTTCCAGTGAGGGGAGGACGGGTGGGGGATATAGGACCGTCGTACGGGTGAAGAGACAATGCTTAGGTACTGCTGTTTTTTGTTTTTTTTCTGCTTTGCTGCAGGCAGATACGTTGTGACGCACGTTTTATGACTTTCATTTAATACGCCGCATTCGTTTCGTTTTTATATATATTTATACGTCGTCCTGTGTTTATTTGTGATTTGGTCTTCTCTCTGAACTGTCCGTTCTCTACCCTTCACCCTCTGCCCAGCAGAATGTAGCAAGCCAGCAGCATTCAGCTCCGTTAACCCCTTTGCCCTTCCAATAAACCAATCTCTCGTTTTCTTTCGCTTTTTGCGACTGACGAAGCAGCGATTTTTTGTCAACGAGCACACGGTTAAAAAAATAATAAAACAAGTCAACGACTTATGCTGCACTTTTTGGGAGGGCCCTTCGTACATTGCACTAGCGTATTTTCCTGGCAAATAGTCCGCAGCCGGTGTATAGTCCGCAACTGCCATCTGGTGCTTTCTCCTCACGTAAAAACATCTCATACACACCTTGACAAACGACCAATTTATTAGCCCACACAAAAGCCTATATCATACATACATCATCATTAACATGCTCTGTCATTCACAAAATCTGTCACGGCTCGTCATAATCAATGATCTTGGAAAAGACAAATCATCGAATAGTCCCCACCTCTAAAAATTCGCACCATGTATTTTTTTATACGTGTATCGTCTGCGGATTATAATCCGGAAAATACGGTTCTAGTCTTGGGTCGTTCTGCGTGCACACCTCGTCACCACTTTCAATGCGATGGGAAACTACGTAGAAGTCGTAAACCATGATCATCACACCGTTTTTCTTTCCAGATGTATTTCTCTCTTGACGACTCTTTTTCTCTTCTTTTTTTCTGTTTTTCTAGTACCAAATTATTAATATATTCGCCTTTTTCTCGCTCGAAGCAATTTTCGGCCCAGAAGCAACTCAGCAAAGCCTTGCACAAAACTCTCGTAAGAGTTCCCGTCCTTCTCGAGACCGATGATTAGACGGCGACGGATTAGACGGATCCCTTGCTTCGTCCCCGCTGCAAGTGTCTGTTTCAGCTACGGCACTCTCTTCGGGCGCAAAGCTAACGAAAACGCGGCAGCGAACCGAGCCCCTTCTAATTGATCAGCGTTACGAGACAAGCTGCATCAAAAGACGCCGCAGTTGCAAAATGACTGATCGTTGCAGCTGTTGCCTCGCGTGACTATCGTTAAAGACGGATTGGGCTCCGAAGAGAAAGCCAAGGCAACAAAGGTGGAAAAAGACGTTAAAACCTTCCATCGGTGACCTAACTCGGGGGAAGATCAAGAACCTTTTTTGCAAACTCTTTTGCTGAAGTCCGAAAAAATAAAAATAAAAACGGCACACAATCATTCAAAGTACCGACAAGGCGCAGCTAATCTTATTTTCAGTAAAATATCGAGAAAAAGAAGACCCGCGTCAATACGAGGTCAACCCATGAAGGTTATCAACGAGAAGGAAACAGCCAAAGGTTACAATAAGAACTATGTAAAAAATAAATCTTATTTCATTTAAACCATAAGACAAAATGCTTTTGTGGGAACGAAACTCGTCCGTCAGGGTAAACGTCTCCCCTTGGTACGTACCTTGTGCTTTCGGTCGAAGATTTATTTATTTATTCATTTTTTTATCGGTTCGCGTACCGCAACAGAAATGCACTTCTGGAGCAGATCAGTGCATAAAAAAAGTCTAACTAAAAGCAGACAACCAATCAAGCAGAATCGCCGGTCACAACTTCGAGACCTCTGAGGGAGGCTGCCTCTCTCGTCAACAGCAGGGTTACTGGCCTGTCCATTACACACAACCCCAAAAGTAATCCATTACGCCGACAGGCATGATAATGATGATGATTAGGAGTCTAGTGGCACAGTCGCATGCAACGATGGATGTAGTGCGCAAAGCTAAACCGACAGGCATCAAATTCAGGATCCCTGCTCGTAAGGATTACTCCCACGAAACTTGCTACAACCCCAACTCATAAAACTCTGTCCTTACTACTCTTGCAGCAGATTAATGGGTTAGCTTCAGCGCTATTTCTTACCCCATTTGCAATACCAGGTACATGTCTACAACCGTTCGGGACCTCATCTCCTTCAGAGCCACGTTCCTCTCTACTCACGGCGTATTCTGCGCCTACCTACAGCCATGATTACAGTCCGAGGCTCAAGCGAGTTGCTATTCCAATATTGCGCCATTCCATCTCAAGTTGTTTTGTGCTATTATGACCGTGACTTGTTT
>JAZHYW010017857.1:0-15175 GCA_037355805.1 Ixodes ricinus
CCTTTTACACCCTTAAAGGTGTAAAAACTTTTACTGTGTAGGTGGCGCAAGCAACCGCCAGTTACAAAAAGGTATAGCCATTAACCTCAATCCACGAATCCATCCGACCACGGCAAACACATAGATAACGAAGCTGGAGGCTTCAATTTTCAATGTCACCTAAACTCAGTGTTGAAAACTAACACATCGGAATAAAAAAAACGCTTGACACCGCCAAATTTCGGATGCAGACCAAAAATGGATTTTTAGCACTATTTCGTACCGCAGGTAGTCTAAAGCAGCGCATTAAATAAAATAACCCTTAGAAGGGAGCCCTCCTGTTTGGCTCAGAATGCTTCCATGCACTGAGCGATGTCCACTGCCTATGCCACTGCATAATCTTTATGTCACCAGGTGGAGATACCTGCACATCTTCCTTCTTCGAATTTTTCGTGCAATATTTGGTGGTAGTTGGAAGCTTCAGTGACCAAATTCACATGCTATGTCTGAAGTTCTATTCTCCAGTACAGGCATCTGGCTCGTCTGATGTCACTTGGAACTTCCAGTAACCAGCCTGAAACTTTAGAAACAACAACGGACCATACCCTCCATTATTTCTTAATTGGTGTGCATAGTTCACCGGGCTCATGTCATCTGGTAGACTTGGAAACCGAATTATTACGTTGACGCACAAATCAGTTCAGAACATGCTTCAATGTTCGCCAGCTTAATATATACTTGTATCGAAGCGTTATTTTGGATTAAAATGTTTTTCGAGACCAAGCAAATACAACGACCCTGTGACTAACTTTCACATATGTTATTTACGACTTATAGGTGTAAACTGAAAAACATTGTATGCCACATAAAAAAAATGAAAGCCGTTTACAACTCCCTGTAACGCCAAATTAGAGCGCAGCTCTTGAGGAGGAGGAGGGAAGGGTACTGAGGAGTGAGTATACCCCTCCTCCCTCCTCCTCACCTGCTCATCCTGCCTGCAACTCTTTCCTCCAAACGGCGTCGACGTCGTAGGCGTAACCGTGAGGTCACGTGACCCTTGTAACCTCACGGGGGTCACGTGACTTCACGGGGGTCACGTGACGTCACCGGGGTTACGTGACGTCACCGGGATCACGTGACCTCACGGGGGTCACGTGACTTCACGTGGGTCACGTAACCTGACAGGGGTCACGTGACCTCACGGTTACGCAGACAGCGACGGCGACGCCGCTCAACCCGGAAACGGGCGCCTAAGAGCTGCGCTCTAGAAAAGAACGCTAAAAACCTTGAAAACCGCTAGACATCCAGCCAACTGCCATACAGCACTTTCTCCCTCTAGACAACTTGAAAAACCGCTGAATCTAGCGCGAAAATTGCTAACTTGGCAATGCTGCTAAAGTGGCAAACGGTTTCAGGGCTAGGTGGCGCAAAATACAGCAAGTTACCAAGGGTACAGCAATTAGCATCAATCCATCCACTCATCCAGCAGGGCACGGATTGGACACGAGTGTTGCGTCAGTGGTCGACCGGGACTCGGCGTCCTCGCTGATTGGACACGAGTACCAGTCGAACACTGACTCAGCACCCGTGCCCCAGGCATTTCCGCATTGGCCTTCCTTAGGTGATGTGGAAAAATATACCTCCCGGCCTTGTTATGTGGGACGTGTTGCCACGGCACAGCCCCAAGCTATGTGTGGCAACGATGAGCTTCATTCCATTTGTTGTCAGCTTCATTAGGTTCACCCAAACGCCACTCTATTGGCGAGGAAATCGAGAAGTGGAGGACGATGTTTCATAGTTATCGTCCACAATGACTTCTTAGGCAAGTCATTAACAAGCACGAATCCTGCCTGTAGACAAGACAGGCTTATGCACGTGCGTCTTAGACCATGAAGGAAACTGCAAATAACTTAGTATTTAAATATTCATTAATTTGACGACCCTGAGGACCAGTTCCGGGCATTAACGGCTGGAGGGGGGATTCATTTATAGAGGTAAACACAATGTCGATCGTTGTAGGAAAGAAAAACGAAACACAAATACGCCACAACACGCTAAAAAGAAAAAAAAGAAAATACAATTGCATGTAGCGTATGGCACTAATGACATTGCTTGTAAAACCATATTTTCAAATATTCTGACCGTTTGAGCTGTGGCTATTGAAATAATTCACAGGCTGGACGGGAAAATTGATAGCAAACGCCGACTTGTTATTCTGAACTTGCTGGATGGAAGAGATAAAGAGAAAATTCTTAAGAACTGGAGGCATCTAAAGGACACACCCTCAGCATATCAGAAGATTTCTCGCCTAAGAGTACAACAAATCCGGGAAACGCTGTGGGATGGCACGATTGACGAAAGAAAGATGGGAGATAAGGTGTTCTTGTCATTTGACAAAGTAAAGATAAACGGCTAAACTTTTGTTTGGGACGACTCTGCAAATTTGAAGGTGCCGTTGCGGAGGCCCTGACGGTAGCATCAATCAGTCCCGGAAATTGGTCCATCTGTAAGCGCGAATTCTGCAAGCCCAAGTAAATCATCACGCGCTCCAACTCGCCTCCTAATCCTGAACGTTAATGCTAGAAGTACTGCAAATAAAATTTCCGAGTTAGAAGGTATTTCAATGTGTTATCATCCAAACCTAGCCATTGTAATGGAAACATGGTTACAGGATGATATATCAGATGACGAAGTTGTTCTTTATAATGATGACATCGTTCAGAAAGATCGGGGTTTGAAGGTAGGAGACGTATTTATTATAATAAGAAACCCTTGTGTATTTTTGCAATAAAAGACTCAAGCGACGTCGTAATGATCTGGATTAATCTAAATTTTGGTTCTTCTAAGCTGTTAGTGGATGCCATGAATCGATCATACGCATGCACTACACAGTTTCCCCTACGGGAAATTTAAACACTTTTTCTACTATTATTTTCGGTGGGGATTTGAACCAGCGAAACATCGATTGGGATACTGTGAGTTCTACAACCGGCTGTTGCCATTTTGAACCACTCCTAGACACAACATTTGTGTGTAATCTCCCACAATAGTACACGGTGCTACTCAAAGGGTTAGTTCAATTGTTGATCTTATATTTGTATCCCAGAAAATAAGTTTGTCTGACAATCTTTGCGAGATCGTACCGGGAATATCAGACCATCATATGATTTGGCTGAAGTGTTCGGCTGTTTGGCGCCGAAACGTCCATGCGTCTGTTAGAAAGTTCCATGACTTCAGCAGGGCGCAGGACGTGGACATTTTGGGTTTACTAGACCAATTGTACAATGAATTTGTTAATTTCAGTGGCGAAAGTGAAGTGAAGTGAGTAGTGACAAGCGGCAGTTACAAATTATTTAATGACATAGAATAATTTTGCATTTCTGTGTCTCGAGTGTCTTCGAGCGTTGCTTTAGTTTTTCTGCGACATTATAGTATGCGCTCTTCACTACGTTGCAACGCTGCCTGAGCTCATCGATGTTATATTAATATTCTTTGTTTGACTACATTATACAGTGCACCTGCTGTACCTTGCTCGACCTGGCCTTGGACGCCGTCTAGGCGTCTGGCAATATTTCCAAATAAATAAATTACGTCGCGTCACGTCGCATCGCTAGCTCCTGCTTTCGAATTGCATTTAGTTTAATCTCACGCACATGAGAAAACGTTCAGCACATGAATAAGATGCGTAGTACAGTGTTTGGTTCCAAAGAAGTTAAGAAAGAAAAGGTAGCCGTACATGAAAGTGGATGTTTGTTCTCTACACACTTTCGGCGATCAGTTGACCATCACTGACGTTGCCTTGTCCGAAGGAGTCATATTTGAGACACTCCTATTTTTAAATTGCAAGAAAGCGTGCGGGCCAGACGGTATCCCAAATATATATTTCTACTGCTATGCAGAGTGGTGCGCGAAATTTCTACAAATTCTGAACCACTGTAGCCTAAACTGGAGTAGACCTTCAAAGGAATAGAATACTGCGAAAGATGTACCAGTTTACAAACCCATGGACAAATTAAGTGTAACAAACTATCGCCCAATATCCCTACTTTGCTGAAGTGGGAAGGTACTGGAACATTTCCTACATATACATTTACCTATGCTCTTCGAGAACAATGTTTTCTTGCGTGAAGAAGTGCACAACTTTGTCCGAGGCTTATCGACAGTGACACAGCTGTTTCGCACTATAAACGAATTTGCAACGGTTATGAATAAAGCAGGACAGACTGACGTTGGTTTTTCAGATTTTGGCAAAGCGTTTGATTGTGTCTTGCACCAAAACTGCTTTACAAACTAAGACACTTGCTCACTAAGTATAAGATCTTGCGTTCGATGGACGGTTATTAATCTCAACGCCAACATTTTATTAACATATATTATGCTTCATCCCCCACAGTCCCAGTTTTATGAACGGTGCCGCAAGGGTCTGTCTTTGGCCCGTTGCAATTTTTGCTATTTAAATGTTATCTGGCAGCTAGTCTGCCTATTTAGTGACGGTTCTTTGCGGATGATTTTGTCCTGGATATAAATACAGGTCGTGTTGAAGGCAAGAAGTACTCAACAACTTTCTTGCTTTTATTTACGACTGGTGTTGTAATTGGTAAATGGCGCTAAACTGTAAAAAGTGCGAGCCGATAACTACAACCAGAAAAATACTTCAATGCTTTTTTATACTACGTGAACGGTGTATTCTGTTGAAAGCTGCTAGAAAATATAGGCACCTTGGACTGTATTTGCGTCAGATCTCACGAGGAAAGCGCGCGTAAACTACATAGTTGCTAGAGTGTCGTAGAATCTTTGTTTCTTTTTAAGGAAAAGTAGCCTACTGTCCACCCAAATCACGGCCACCCAAAGCGTAGCCGTACATGAAACTGGATATTTGTTCCTCTACTCCCTTTCAGCGATTTTTCTCTATTATAATGGAAAACGCGCGTGCGTGCCAAAACACACACAAAAAAAAACTAAAATATTACAAAGCGTCACGAATACAACTAAATAATGAAACAAACCACACTTTGTGAGCATCTAACTTTTCGCTTCGCTGGTTATACTCAAAGGTGGTTCGCTCTGCAATTCGTTGTCCAACCATTGACGCAAATTTTGGGGTAACGGCAAAGAGTTTCAAGAAAAAGCCGAACTGCTCTTATGCAATTTTATTGATATTTGGCTCTAATCCTTAGTCGGCAAAAACGTTCCGATAGGTTTTCTTTCAGGACCAATGCGTGTTAGCTTAACACTTTTTTTTTAACTTTCAGGAGTTTGTTGAAAGCGAACGTTATTGTTCCCGCTGCTTCTCAGAAAGTTTAAGTGCAAAGTGCTGTTTTCAAACGTATAAGACAACCGCAGGCAGAATCCTGAACACAGACAAAGGCACTAACAGGAAAGAAATAATTTAGATTCGACCAAGTGGAAATTGGGCCAGCAAATCTGTTTTCTTTTTTCTTTGACGTTTTAGATACGGCTCTATTTTATACGTTTTTAATGCTGTTCCTTGATGGCAGTCAAGGCCAATTTAATGCAAAAAGTATCGAGGTAAAAGCGTTGATTATTTTTAATGGAGAGTTGTACATTACAGCTAATGGCCCGCTTTTACCAATGGTTTCTCAACAATATATTCTAGCAGTTGTTTGGCGCCATTCTTCCCTCCATCTGCGGTCGCTCCTAAAAATGAGAATTACGCGGAAAGAGGGGAGGAAGGGACGGCAGGCGAGGGAAGTTGTGGTTAACCAGAAAGCGGACCGATAAAAGAGCTCCGAGTCCAAGAGCGACACCAATTAAAACGCACTCGGTAACAAGCCCCTAACTCGTTGTTTATTTCTTTTTAGATTTTAGCGAACCTTGTTTCTTTAGCTGTGTTATCTCTTCATTGTGGACAAGCACAAGTCAGATATATGAAAATTGTTGGCTTTTTTTATTGTCATAAGCGTAAATGCGTCGACTCTAATCTGAAACGGAATCATTACCATCGAAAGCTAATGTGTTTTTTTCTTCTCTTTTTTGTTAAGTCGATTTTCACTAGTGCACTCTTGTTTCAACCGACACAACGGCTCTTCTCGCAATCGGGTACCCAATATGCAGTTCTCATTAACATATCAAACTTAAAATTAACCTCTCAAAGTTAGAAACAAAAATTCGATATTGATTTTCTAATTGTTCATAGTTTAATGAAAACGGGGAGGGGGTAAGGGCGTTTCCGTTGGGGAACCGTCTTCCTAGAGTCCCTGACAGCTTAAAGTGCCACTAAAAAAAAAGTAAATGTTTTTTTTTAACAGTCTGGTTGGGTCACGCAGGTCAAGAAATAAATTTTAAGCGAAAGCAATTTTGTTTTTCGATCCATAATGACGGCGCGAAGCGCAATTTAGTCGGCAGTCCCCTCCCTTCCACTTGTTTTTCATTCCGTGACGTCATGAACTTTGCGCGCAGAATTTGAAATAAATATCTCGCCGAATATTGCTCATCATGTTGTATTACACCTGAGACTGCGGTGGATGAAATTGGAAGAACTTTCAGTAGAAGGAACAGACACAGAGAACGTCTCAAATAAGCCTGCTTCCGGAACTATTAGTGAAAAGACGGTGAGAGTGCAGGCGAGCTGGTGGTAGTTAATCATGTTGTATTACACCTGAGACTGCGGTGGATGAAATTGGAAGAACTTTCAGTAGAAGGAACAGACACAGGGAACGTCTCTGTGTCTGTTCCTTCTACTGAGAAGTTCTTCAATTTCATCCACCGCAGTCTCAGGCATATACTAACATGATTAGCTACCACCAGCTCGTCTGCACTCTCACCGTCTTTCACGAATATTGCTCTAAATTTTTTTTTTCGCGGATTATTTATTTTTGAACACGCCTGTCGCAACCAGACTGTTTAGAAAAAACTTTTTTCTTTTCAATGGTTCTTTAAGAAATCCGGGTCGAGGCTTATTATGATGATGACGCTTGTTGCTCTGTGATTGGTCCTTCGACGTTCTTATCAGTTTATGCCGAACCCTCATTGGCTGTGGAGCGATCATAGGATTAGCAGGGCTTGGCACGCTCCGAGTTTCTCGGGCTGTCAAGAAAACCCGGAAATGCCATCGACATAGACTATTCTGGACTGGACACCCCGCGCAAAATCGGATGGTTCTCTAGAAACTAATGTTTACAAGGACAGAACGAGCGGGTTAGTAGGGATAATATAAACTTAGGGAAGAAAACGAGAAAAGACGGACAACCACAAACTTCCAGTTTGTGGTTGTCCGTTTTTCTCGTTTTCTTCCTCAAGTTTAAATTTGATGTTTATAGGCGGTACATCGTTATATGTGGTATCGTTTAAACCTGATTGCACGTGCGGAGGCTTGTGCTAACAGCAGAGGCGGACTTAGAGTTCTGGCGCCCTTGGCAGCCTTGAACCCTTTATGGACGTGTCGTGAACTCGCGACATACCGCCGACTTCCGCTTAATGAAATATATCCTTCATTAATGCACCCCGCGCAGACTGTCGCGAATTCGCGACGCATCATCCGAAGCGTCACAGTATGCTTGCGCCAGCTGTCGGTGGCCTAGTGTACCTCGCATCCTAAACAACTTTCGCCGGTACACAACGGATTTCAGCAGCACGTGGTCCTCCTATTCCCAGACCGGCTTCTACTAAATCAAGAGGTAATTTGCTGTTCCAAAATTGTTTCTAGTTTTTATGTGGTCCCAACTAACTGTAGGAACCCCACTCCTTTTTAATACTGAGGCCCTTGACATAACAAGGTATACTCTGTTCGCTTTCTCGCGAATTCCCGACAATCGGCCTTCGGTGATTTGCATGTGGAATTTTAGGTCATCTCAACAAAATATATCTAGCTTGTCACTTAGTCTTAATGGGCAATAATTTTTATATTTTGTAGGTCCCAGAAGCTCGCACCTTCTATACGAAGAAGACGACACCTTGCAGGACGCGTATACCTCCCGAAGACGGAAGCGATGGCAGTTGTCTAAGCGACACCGACTACGGTGACACGGACCACAAGCCACCCCGGTAGTTCGACTCCTCTCCCGATCATGACACAAGCGAAGCAGAAAGTGAAGAAGAAGAAGAAGCGGTTCCAGCTGCTCCAGCTGCTGTTTAGAATTTAACCAGCCGTAAAGTACAAGCTTAAACGCTTTCCGCGCTCCGTTTGTTTTTTGTTAGCACACAATGAGCAAAATTGGGCTTCATTCCTTTCAATAATTTTACACACCTGTATATTTGTGAAAAAAATTAAATTTACGCACATGGCGTTGGTAATATTATTGACATCCTGGCCTATTGTCGCGAATTCTCGACAATACGCAATGCTTTTATCTTTGCGGGGACACGTCAGCACCGCATATCACTACGAAAATATTTTTTGGCCGAATGAAAAATAATTTTGTCATTAAAGGGTTTACAGTGCCGCACCGCCCCCCCCCCCGCTCCCCATGGTCACTGACCATGGTGGGGAGCGGGGAGGAGGGGAGTTGAAAACATTTTTGTGGAGGTAAAATATTTGAGGAGGTTGAGAGGAAAGAACGAAGAGAAAGGTATGCCCCTTCTCCTTATTTGTACCCTCCTCTCCTTTTCCTCTTTCGTTTAGCGGAAAATTTTCGCTAAATACGACGCCGCTCAAGCCGGAAACAAGCGCCTAAAAGCTGCGCTCGAAGAAAAAAAAAGAAGAAAGATCCTAAAATTTTACTCAGTTCTTATTTGTTTACTTGAACCGCTGTCGGAACGAACTCTTACATTTCTTTTATGACTTAGTTTTCTTCTTCTTTTTTTTGGGGGGGGGGGGGGGGGAGGGGGGAGGGTTGACACTTTATTCAAATTTGGGAAAACCAGGAATAGAAAAATGTGACACGCGCCATCTGGTTAGAGCATATACTGAGTGGAAAAAAAGGCTAAATAAAAATAAACCTGGAAGCATTTTTAAAGTTTTGTAATAGTGACTCTTTTTATGGTTTTGCTTGGCATTGTTATTCAGGACAAAGGATATTACAAGGTTGAATAAGGCGCCGCTGCCACCGCCACAGTGCGTTTTAGGGACTGCGGTGAAGGCTGAACGAAGAAAGGAGCGGTCTTCTCGAAAAGAAACGTCAGGAAAATTATAAAGAAAACCACATCACCCTTCGTAAAGAGTCCGAACTGCGCAGAGTGCTGACTGCAAGGGGCTGTTATAGCGCGACAAATGATATTTTCCTCTAAATTTAGAAGACGGTAGGTATTGGCGTGAGACCAACGCCGTTACCATTACACGTCACTTACATTATGGCGTGTCCTATGACACCATGACGTCAACTTACGTGGTCACTTGACACTCACATCAGGTTAAGTTGTCACGTGACAGCAGACGTTAAGTTACGCTGTCGGGTGACACTGACACCAGGTTATGTCGTCACCTGACACTGCGACGTCGAGTGACGAGATCAGCGGCACCGTGACGTCGAGTCTCCTGGTCAGTTTTGACAGTGTGACGTCAAGTTACATGAGAGCCACTGCGGTTTGCGATCGCCTACACACGTGAGGAGGCGTGATCTCCAGCGTCATCTTTGCTGTTGGGTTCACGCGATCGTGGGATTTGGGAAACTCGGTCCCGCGATCCCTTGCGTGTTGCCAAAATCGCTGACGTGGTTACGTGAACATGACGACACGTAACGTGACGTGACGATGTGAAATGACGACACGGGACGTCAGGTGACCAGGCAAGCAAGGCGATTGTATGACGTAATGCTTCTTTTTACAGGCACCGACAACGAGAAGACCAGAGAACGAGAATAGGAAATTATATTCTTTTACAAAAAGGCTAGAAAGCAAGAAACGCAGGGCGTATTGTGATCACGCTTTTGATTCGTGATCGGACAATGCGGAGTGCAAGTTGGTCTGCTTTTTGCGCGAGGGGTTGCAGTGACATCAGAACGCCGAGCTCTGATTGGCTCGATTAAAAGGATAGTGGGTAGACCTCAAGGTTTCTTGCTTTGAGGTCTAACCTCTTATCCTTCCATCAGAGCCAATCAGAACTACGCATTCTGACGTCACAGCCACCCTTGCGCAAAAGGCAGACCAACTTGGGTTACCCGGGATTGACAAGTCAAAGATTGACAAGTGCAACCGTAGTGATTTTGTAAAGGAAACGGGGATAGAGTGATTATTAGATTTATTATATCAAAGTTAGGGGAAGGGAAAGGGAGAAGAGCTGACGAAAAATTGGGCCAGGAGCGAGGATCGAACACGCATGCCTTCGCCTATCCGGGGCGACGTCTTAACCGATTCGACCATCCCGGCCCTGATTTCTGTGGACTCAATACTTAGCCCGCTCTCTGTTTTACTGTTAGCTTCAAATTCGCTTAATAGGTGGACGACAGCCGTTGCTCATTTCAGGCCCATGCTAGTTCGTAGTTGCGGCAGTGACGTGCAACGTCATTTCAGCTTGCCAAAATCAACTAAAATCATGGTCATAAGTAAGGTTAATAACCAGCGATAATTCAGATGAACGCGAATCTGTTACGAGATTGTATTTCGAAGTTTGACGCAACTATGACCTCAGATAAACTGCAGACCAGAGGTATTTCTTTAATGTCGCAGCAAACTTGAAAAAAAAAAAAATACGCACTACAACATCAATTTACACGAAGAAAATGCTGTCAAATGCACTAAGACCTTTGCGATGACCATGCCTTAGTTGAAAGGCGGCATTGATTGGGGATAATAAATCGCACACAGTGTATTGGGTCCCTACTGAAAGACATGTTCGAAAAGCCCTAATTCCTGAATATATTACTGCAAACTGCCTTTAATCGCAAAAGCCCCTCCTACTCACCCGTATATATTTTTGTTTGCTTCTGTTACGTTTAAAAGACGAAATACCAATGTAAGTCAAGATCCTTCCTCCGAATGCTAACCAACATAATGTCATGCCATGATCGCATGACGGTGCTGAAAATTTCTTTTCCAGATGTTACGCTGCAAGAGGTTCGGTCGTTGGTGCATAAGTATGTAAGGTGATTTCCGTTAGGCTTCCTCGTAGGCATGTCTATTGGGTTCCTTTGTGGAAACGACTGCTGGCTCTTTGAGCCGGCAGTCGATTCCACCTAATACAGCAGAGGTTTCCTCCGGTGTATTAGGAGAGGTTGGGTCGCAAATCAGTTGTAACAGCTGTGCCTTGGATCGAGAACGAATACACCGCCGGCCTGTTTGCCGACTCTTGGACGCAGTAGTGAGTACCCTAACAAAGCGTTTTTTCTTGTCACGGCACGAATACGCTGATGTATAGTGTTTACAAAGACGCAATAATAAGTAAAGACCGTTTCATGGTTGTTACACACGTCATCTTAGCCCGCATGGTGGGCGGCAGACTGAGCAACCACAAACATTCGACTGGATTTCCTTGGCTTCCTCTTTGTAGCGGGTAATCACATAACTCTGGATTTCGGATCTAGCCAGTTGGCTCTTCTGTCACTTCCACTTCCGCCGACCCTTCCGTCTCGACTTGGCTCCGCTTTAGTGGTACGTTACTTGTGCTTTGGGTTCTATTCCCACTATTCAACGAAATATTGTAAGCTTACCATTACAAAGCCCCTCCAGCAAGGGTGATGAAGCATGTTGCAAGAGTCTACTAATGCTAATGAAGTAGGGATTTTCGGAACAAATTCAAACTTCCGGTGACTCGAACGTGACCAATTATATACGGCGGTATGTTCTGTGTGTGCATGATTATGCCTGGCTTTATCTGACAACAAACCTTGCTTAGAGCTGAAAATTTATTTTTGGAAAGCACCCGCGACAATATACCCGTGGCTTTCTTATCGCCGAAGGGAAGGAAGGATGTTGACTACGTCCAGTGTTGTACACGGTCGTCAAAAAAAAAAAAAGAACGAAAGATCGTTCTTCGTTCCTTCTGATTTTTGGAACGCGTTCCCGTTAGAAGTTTCATATATGAAAAAGGAACTCGTTCCCGTTACAGTTAAAAAAATGGAACGTATCGTTACATATACGTTACATTTGCATTTTGCTGATAACAGTATTTAATTAGATCGAGGAAAGTTTATTTTTTTATCTATCCCATCAAATGGGAACATACGAATTTGAATGCCGTGATGAAAGGGCACCAGGAGAAGAAAACAAGCGGAAGCAGGGTTTCATTTGTTGATATATCACCTTTAAAAATCTCAGCTTTTAACACATTCATGTTTGTGGTGGGCGATTCAGGCGAGCCAAATGTACTGTTACCCCACAATGCACAAACGTTTTACATCAAACTCACACGTTTCAATCTATCAAAGTCCCTTGTTCGAGCTTAACAACAGTTGCGTCTTGATGTTGCTCTCCACAAGACGAGCAAGTGAAGAAGAGGATATGGCTTTTGAAAGGTCAGTCTTGAAAACTACTAGTCCTTCTTCGTGAAGGTTAAATTCGTTGTTCAGTTTGAAGGTGGGGGACAAGGGGAGGAGGAATAAAGGGTAATTTTTTCTGTACCTTTTAAGTGACCAATGTTCGGGATACAAGGGTGTGTTCGTTGTCTGGTAACTTGTTCTTTTGTTGTAACTGTAGCTCTCTTTGTGAAAGTTCAGCGATGGCTTAAGTCGGCCTTAGATATCTGGCTGTATGAGGATTCGTGGAAGCAAAGAAAGTGGCTGAGTTTGAAACGTCCCTCTTTCTGTGTCTTTTCCTTCGACTAAACGTTTTGCTTTTTCGTACGGCAGTCTCAGGCACGAAAAAAAAAAAGAATCGATGTTCACTAGCTCTCCCGCACTTCACTGTTACCAAGCGAGGACCACACAAAATAAACCCTAAGATAAGTAACGAAAACTTAAAGAGATCCTGCTCTTCGAAAATATATTGTTTTTATACTTTTTAAATGTTCCTCTTAGAAATAAAATGAAAATTACCGCACTGGACGAAAAAAAGGAACGCTGTTCCTTTTTCCGTTTTAGTAAAAATGTAACGAGTTCCCGTTCCAGTTCCACCGAGGCAAAATGGAACGGTGGCGTTCCTTCGTTCCTCCTAAAAGGAACGCGTTCCAGGAACGCCGTTGCTTGAAACGCCGTTCCGTACAGCAATGACTACGTCTTCGGGCATGTTTCTATAAAAGCCGCCTTATTGAAGGGGAGAGGGGGGGGGGGGGGGGAGTCCAACGTGTGTGATTTAGAAAAAACAGTTCAACATCAGTACCTGTTTATTTTATTGTTCTCTTATCCTGTTGCGGTTTCAATAATCAACATCGGTATATTTTCGTTTTACTGGAACATGGCTCCCCCTTCTTCACCAGGGTGCGTAGAAACGCCATTAAGGCATTTATCGGCGTGAGAAAGTCAGGCTGTTTAAGGGCACCCTAGGTTGCTTGATATCATGTGTAGGGAAATAAACTGCGCAAAAGACGAGGACAAAGTCAGAAACAATTACGACACACGGACCCCAGCCAGCACTCACAGAAAGAAGAGTTATTTTAGTAGAATGGATATTTGGGCAAGTTGGTATGAGTTCATCGTGAAAAACAGCGCGAAAGGGATAAGGACAAAAATGAAGGACTACACAGGACAAGCGCTGACTAACAACTGATTTTTTATTGGAATGTGTAGATGGCACTATGTTCGCTTCAGTCATAGGGCGCACCGTGGATTTTGCACTTCTTTCTTCTTCGTTTCACACTCCACGTGCTAACCAAGATCCAGAAAATGAATCTCACTGTTCGTTAGAGTCAGTGAAGGTTGGCTCACGCAAGATGGTCTGTTCTTTGTTATGTAATAGGTTTCGTTTCATTTCTCTACACGTTTGGTCTTGGTGTTTAAACAATACGGTGGTGTTGAAGAACCGCGGTTCGCACCCGTAATCTCGACAGTGCATCGCTAAATGCGAGTATGCAGTCCCTTTCAAAGAGCTTTGGTGTTCTCTGAGTCGGATGTTCAGGCATCGCCCCGTTTGCCCAATATAGGAGCGCCCGCACGAGAAAGGGATCATGTAGACCGTGCCCTTTACGCAGGTGACGAATTTGATGCGGTGCTTGACGTTGCAGCTGTTACTATCCGCTCGCTTCACTTTGCCTTTGTGTCTGTTCACCACGGACCTTAATCGGCCTAGTCTGTTGCGGGTAGAAAAAACAACGTTCACTCCGTACCTAGATGCTGCATTTTTAAGTCAGTGTTACATACGATGAATATATGAAATGACCGCAACCTTCTTTTCCTTCTTCAACTGTTCACCTCAAGCTGGACCGGTCTTAGCGTTTTCTTACTAATTTGTCGCAAGCTGCCGAAATGACTGAGTCTGGAAACCCAGAAGCTCTGATCCTTTCAATTTTGCAGTTGAAGATTTCTTTTGTGAGTACACGACTTGATTAATGCGGATCTTAAACAGAAAAAAGGCTATGCTTTTCTTGATTAGTTTTGAATGTGCTGACTGATAGTCTAGCAAACGTTTTGCTGATCTAGGGATGTACGACCAGCATATGTGTTCTTTTTCTAATTGTACAAGAATATCTAAAAACAGTGACATGGTTGTCTTTTGGGGTCTCATACGTAAGCCGAAGTCCTAGACCTAGCTCACTGAATACTTTCCATACTTGATCTAACGTTTTTCTTGAAAATTGGAGCTCTCAGTAAAAGCAACAAAAAATATCGTCGACGTATCTGAAAACATGTTCTGGTGTTATTTTTCAATTTTAATTCTAGAGCCCTGCCGATCTTTCCGATAAAATTGTTGCTTAGTACGGGTGCCACCATCGATCCTACACAGACTCCTTACTTTTGTACGAACACATTATCCTGCCACCCTATGAAGGTGGATCTTAAATAAACTGGCAAAAGTTCGAGAAATTCTTCAACTGAGATTATGTATTGCGTTCTCAAACTACTTTTGTCGTTGTGCTCTAAAATGCATTTTTGAACGCTCAACGTGAGGTCAGCGTTAGGCATAAAATAGTCTAAATTTTCTTCATAACTTCTGAAAGCACATCACCCCTCTGGGTTGTTATCATTCAGAAATTCGACCACCACCATGGAGTTGGGGATCTGAAAAGGGTCAAAGATTGATAGGGAGTGGATGTGTTTTTTGCAGATATCCTGATATCACATGTTGCCAAGTATCTTTTTCAGAAACAATGATGCGTAGAGGAACCTGAGACTTATGGGTTTTTGCCGCGAAGAATACTGTTAACGTAAGATTCTTTTATTTCTTTGCTCCTGGTGCGACTTTTTGTAAGGTTGAGTTGATGGAGTAATTG